>ML400020.1:33971-146672 GCA_005239525.1 Nicotiana knightiana | reverse complement strand
CAGGGGACCGCAAGGTAATGCAGCAACGTTTCAGAGGCCACATGGTTATAATCATCAGAATCAACAACAATCTTACTACCATCCTCAGCAACAACAAAGGGGAAGACAAGAAGATGGGTTTGCCAGGTTAGAAGCTATGATGCAGCAGGTAATTGGGTCAAATGCAAAAATCAGTGAGAGAGTATATGTTCATGATGTAGCTATAAAAAATATTGAAGTACAGTTAGGGTAGATATCTATGGCAGTGAACAATCGACCTCCTGGAACATTACCTGCAGATACTCAGATAAATCCTATTGACCGGTTCCAAGGCAGCTGATGGCAGTGACTCTTCGCAGTGGCAGAGAATTAAATGTGGATCTGGAAAGGGCTCATGAAAGCAGGCAGACCGAAACATTGGTACCTATGCAGGTTGAACTTGATGATTCAACAATTTTGACCAAGGAAAAAGTGCAACCTAGTGAAGAAGAACCCAGTGCACAGAGGGAGACTGAAAAAGAAGTGGAGATGACTCAGAAGCCGATAGTTTAGGTGGTGGACAAATTCCAAATCACTGGGAAAAAGAGACTGCCAGCTCCATTCCCTCAGAGGCTGACTAAATACCAAAAAGATGAACAATACAAGAAGTTTTTGGACATGCTCAAGCAGATACAGGTAAATATTCCATTGATTGATGCGTTGAAATAAATGCTTGAGTATGCTAAAATGATGAAAGAATTGATGTCCAGAAAAGTTGACTTCCAAGATCTAGCTACTATCATCCTTACTCAGACTTGTAGTGCGGTGGTGACACATCCTATTGCTGAGAAGTTGTCCGACCCAGGGAGTTTTACAATTCCTTGTACCATTGGCAATTTCTCTTTCACTAAAGCTCTATGTGACTTGGGAATTGGTAGAGCTAGGCCCACCTCCATGCTGTTGCAACTTGCTGATAGGACAGTAAAGAGACCGTCGGGTATTCTGGATGATGTCTTGGTGCAAGTGGGAATGTTTGTATTCCTTGATGATTTTGTGATATCAGACTGCAAGGTAGATGAGGAAATTCCCATAATTTTGGGGAGGCCATTTTTGGCCACAGGAAGAGCTCTTATTGATTGTGAGACTGGTGAACTGAAGATGAGGCTTAACAATGAAGAAATCACTTTCAACGTTCAGAAATCTATGAGGAAACCCAGTGAGTTCGCCAACTGCTCTATGATTGATGCTATGAATGTGCTACCAGAAAACGATGATGCTTTCCTGTCTGTTGGGAACCCTTTGGATGAATATTTCATGAATATGGATGATATGAATGGTGAAGAACTAGCAGATTGGGTTTTATCACTTGAGGAAAAAGATGTATGGAAACAGGCTCTCGAATTTGATTCATTACATTTAGAGAAAAGTGAGAACCTGCAGGCCAAGCCATCTAGTGAAGCACCACCCATGTTAGAACTGAAATCGGAGGATGCTGATGTGGTAGAAAAGATACTAGATTTAACCAAAGACATCGATGATACATACTTTGTTGAATCTAGTGTCGTTATTGTTGAGGATGCTGGTACACACTCCAACCATATGTTCAAATTGTGTTTGGGTAATAATATGCAAATAGAGTTATCCGAACCACCTGATGAGTTGAGAGATAAAGAACAAGATGCCTACATTATTGAGTTCTTCTTGCCAGAAAGTAAGGAGTACACATTTTGTCGCAAGGTCAAGAAACGCAGATACATGGTTTCATTGGGCCTNCATGTGCTCAAAGGAGCATGAAAGCGAGGGGATGTCGACACTAGTGGACCAGGGAGTTTCTTACACCTTCCTTTTATTTCCTGTTTTGTCTATATGTGATGCACTGAGGACATTGCATGATTTAAGTGTGGGGTGTTGTACATAATTGTTGTGATTTGTTGTGTGCATTCTTATTAGTAGTTTTAGTTTGTCCTGTTGATAAGTTTTTTTTTTAAAAATAAGTGTTTATTTTTTTTTAGAAATATGTGGAATCTTCCCGATGATGGATCTCCTAGACAGTTTTCTTGAAGGAAATGAGTCTAAAGAAAATAACAAAAAGATTTTTTTAGGTAGTGTAGTAATTCCCCCTTGGTTTTTCTTTGGACCACGGTTCTTTTCCAAGGGTTTTCAATTGAAACGGGTGTAGGTAGTTTTTAGTTTTTAGGAGTAGGAATCACATGGTTAAGGGCTTAATAGGAGCAATATCTCGAAATGTGTTAATGCCTTGAGAATATTCAATACTTTGGTTGTGACGCTTAGGCTCAATTTTTTAACTCTAGAATAAATACCTTAAATCATGGA
Organism: Nicotiana knightiana; assembly: GCA_005239525.1. NCBI lineage: Eukaryota > Viridiplantae > Streptophyta > Magnoliopsida > Solanales > Solanaceae > Nicotiana > Nicotiana knightiana. The sequence continues at coordinate 144,380 of ML400020.1, read as the reverse complement.
TTCTTAAGATTTGCTTAACCGCTTTGACTGGAGTGTCGTGATAAATCCAATCCTGAGTGAGTATGTGCCATGTGTGTGTGAGATTTGAATGTTATTCTATGCATTGCATCTGATGTCTAGAACTTGCCCCGTGTGTCTGCGAAGCGAAATAGAAGTTGTATTCAGTCTTGGAAGTGATATCGGCATTTCTTTCTTGAGCCAATTATCTATATTGTACCCACCTATTTGTGTTGTATCTTCGTTAGCCCCGTTGAGCCTAAAATCCTGTTTCTTTGGCAGCCACATTACAAGCCATACCCCTTTTTTTGAAACGATCTTATATTTGAATCTTGTCACCTCTCATAAGCACTAGAAATGTTATGAAATATGAAAAAGTTAAAGTGTGGGGTGGTAGGTTGGTTTGTGAGGGGAATAATTGAAATAAGGAGAAAGGTGCACGTTTGAAAAAGTACGAGTCACTTGAAAAAGAAGAAAAAGAAGAAAAATAAAAAGAAATAAATGAACAATTGTGTTGTTTTGAAAGAAAAAAATATATATGGTGACTCTTAATGTAAGTGTGCTTAAAGAAGTATGGGGTAATAACATTGTTGTAGGTGGAGTTGGCTTAATATAAGTCTGAAGTTGAATATGAAAGTATATGTATTAAAGTGCTTAGGGAGGTGTAGTCACTATTATATCCAAATGTATCTTACCCATCCCGCAGCCTACATTACAACCGAATAAAGTCCTACTTAATCCTAGATTGAATGAGCTCGATTAGTAGAGTATTACACTACGGGCAAGCCTATGGTACGTTTTGTGTGGAACATGAATGTTTTATTTCTGAGAGCAAGTGAATTCTTTCGATTTTGAGTTCCTAAGTGTTCTTAAATTTTACTGTGTGAGGAACTAGCTCTTTGATTTGGTGAGGGCACATGATTCTTTCGTGTCTAACTTTGGCTTGAGGGAATAGGTAATATGTGTTTATTTGCTACATGTTTGGTTGTTGAATACGATGTATAGGTGAGGTGACGAGCATCTATGCATTGTTGTTGAGTCATAGCATGCGAGTGGAATTATATCCTTGTGAATCTTGCAGTCTTTAATCCTACTAGCCATGCTTAGTGTAGATATTAAAGATGTTGGTGACTTATATATGGATTTACTGAGAGTTGATAACTTCTGAATATTGATAAAGTACTGGCTTCTTTGTGGATTTTCTATTTACCCGTTGTTGTTGATTCTTTGACTTGTGAGGAGGAGTGTAAATCACGAAGGGTGATGCCGTGCATGCATTATTTATATTGTGAGGAAGAGTGTAAAGCACGAAGGGTGATGTCGTGCCATGTTTTAAGAGTGTTAATGCACGAAGGGTGATATCGTGCCATGATTTGTGGGTGATAAAGTATGAAGAGTGATGCCGTGTATATTATGAGAGGTTTAATGCACGAAGGGTGATATCGTGCCGTTTTATTTATTTATTTGGTGAGATTGAGAGTAAAATCACGAAGGGTGATGCCATGCGGTTTTCCTTTGCTGTTTTAATTGCTTAATTCGTTTAAGGATTATTGTTGAATTTTGTATTTTCATTATTCTCACTCCTTATATTGTAATTTCCCCACCGCATGTCCCCTTCCCATTTTTTCTGCTTTATTTCTTCATTACTGTTATTGCCTTTAGCATGATTATACTGTTCAAGTTATATGTGTGTGTCTTGTCTTATACTGTTCAGATTATATGAGTGTGTGATCCGAGGCTAGAATGCATATTTTAATATGTAATATACCGTACATTTGAGGTTCATTAATGATAAAAATACACTTGTTATGTGCTTAATAGAGTTTATTTTATGTGTAGGTGAATTGGAGATGGAAACGGAGCTAAAGGGATGCAAATACGTCGAAAATACGCAAAAGGAGACACCCGGGCGATAGCCGGGCGTTTGCCCCCTAAAGCCTGACCCTACCTGGTGTTAGGGGGGCATTTACCCCATAAGTCCAGGCAGCCCGTGGCGTTAGGGGAACGTTAGGGCCCAAATGCCAGGCCTGCCCTGGCCTTAGGGGTGCGTTAGAGCCCAAACGCCCGGGGTTCCAAGTTCGGCCAAGTCCGAGTTTTGACGAGTTTAAGTATTTCCCGGTCGAAATAGAAGTCTCCTACATGGTTAGGGTTCGCCCTAAACATATAAATAGACACCAAACAACACAACTTAGGAGGACGGAGAAGATTCGGAAGGATTTCGAAGGATTCAACAAGAAAACACCATAGAAGTGACAAACATTGATTTCTACATCTAGTATTCATTACTTTGTATTTCCATTATGCAATTTCTTTTAGTTTTGATTTTCAATCACATGAGTAGCCAGATTCTTTAGTCTAGAGTTTTGGTAAAACCCGTTGGGGATGAGTTCATTGTGATATTAATATATTTGGTTGATTAATCTCTTTTTGTTCAACTACGTTCTTATTATAGTTAATTGAAAGGGCCCTTGATTAAATAGTCCTATTTATTATGTATCTACTTGAGAGAGAGTGCATATTTAGGTAGTTGCTTGAACAACACCACGCCCGGAGTATAGACGAAATTCATAACCGAGGGCTTAGAGGTTAGATTAGAGATAACGATACCTCGGGTGCACTCCAAAGTGAATTGTATTGTGAGCTAGCTAGCGTAACTTGAGAGAGTGCGTTTAGTAAATTATCATAATTACTTGAGAGAGATTTATGATAGTTAGAGCGTTCATGATTGACAGTGATAGCCAATTAAACTATAAGACATATCCAAGGAAGAATTCACCAACGGGGGGAAACCATTACCGTAGACCCTTTATTATCATTGTTTACAGTATATTGTTAGTTAATTGCTAATTTATTATTTTGTTATTAGATTTAGTAAACATCACCAATTGATATTCAAAAGTCTTGAGAAACTTGATTAAACAACAGATTAGTATTTTATAGACTCAATTGATACGTAAATTCCCTGTGGGATTGACTTTGGGCGTAATACCCCAGATTATATTTGCAGCGCCCGTTTAGTCTTTCTATAAGACATAGTTGAGCATGATCAGTGTGTCTTGTCCTAGCCTCGTCACTACTTCACCGAGGTTAGGATCGATACTTACCAGTACATGGGGTTGTTTGTACTGATACTACACTCTGCACTTTCTGTGCAGATCCAGGTATCGGTCCGAGCTTATTCTGAGATCATAGCTAACTTCTACCAGGAGACCCGAGGTAGATCTGCCAATGTCCGCAGATTCCTGGAGTCCCTTCCTACATGCTTATTTACTGTTTACTTGAGTTCATAAACAGTTGTACATTTTTCTTTCAGCCAATTGTTTGTAGTAAATCTTAGTAGTCCGTGAGTTGTGACTGTAGATCATGGGTGGCTAGACATGTAGATATCATATGCGCAGTGTTATTATGCAAATATTGTTTCTTTATTAAAGTTCTATGTTTTGAAATGCGGTGGATCTCCGTAAATTTTAAGATTTTTATGTTGTAAATCTCTAATGTTGGTTTGCCTAGAAAGTGCAATGTTAGATTCCATCATGGTCCCGACAGTGGGAATTCGGGTCGTGACAAGTTGGTATCAGAGCACTAGGTTGCTTAGGTCTTACAATTCACGGACAAGCTTGGTAGAGTCTGGTGGATCAGTATGGAGACGTCTGTACTTATCTTTCAGAGGCTATAAAGTTAGAAACAAGTTCACTCTTATTCAACTCTGTCGTGCGATTCTTGTTATACCAATATTGATTGAACTCTTCTATTCTTACTCTCACGCAGATGGCGAGAACACGTACCGCTTCTTTCGCTGATCAGCAGCCGCATCCTCAACCAGCAACTCCTACGAGGGGCAGAGGCTGAGGCCATGCCAGAGGCCGAGGCAGGGACAAGGCTCAGCCCAGGACTCGAGTAGCAACTCCAGCTGCAGAGCCTCAGGTAGAGTTTGACGATGAGGTTCCAGCTCAGACTATTCCTGCAGGACCAGCTCTGGTCCCATAGGGGTTTATTGCTACTCTGGTACTTCAGGATGCCTTGGTCCAATTAGTGGGCCTTATGGAGAGTGTGGCCCAGACTGGCACATTCCCCATGGCACCAACCGTATCTCAGGCTGGAGGAGGAGCCCATACTCCTTCCACCCACACTCCGGAGCAGATGGCTCCCCAGTTTCAGAATCCAGCCGCCCATCCAGTTGGGGTAGTTCAGCCGGTTGCTGCAGCACCGCCCGTTGATGGGGCAGCTATGTACTCCGAGACTTTATGGAGATTGGATAGGTTACCAAGCTTTTCCCAGTTTATTTCAGCGGTGCCACTTCAGAGGACCCCCAGGAGTACCTTGATAGCTGCCATGAGGTTCTTCGGAACATGTGTTTATTGGAGACAATGGGGTCGACTTTGCTTCTTTTCAGATGACTGGTTCCGCTAAGAAATGTTGGAAAGATTATTTATTGACTAGACCTACTGGGTCGCCTGCTCTTACTTGGGATCGGTTCTCGTATCTCTTCCTAGAGAAGTTTCTGCCTATCATTATGAGAGAGGAGCGCCGCCATCAGCCCGAGCATCTCTAGCAGGGCAGCATGACTGTTACTTAGTATGAGACCCGTTTCGTGGATTTGGCCTGTCATGCCATTCTTTTGCTCCCCACACACAGAGAGAGAGAGAGAGAGAGAGAGAGAGAGAGAGAGAGAGAGAGAGAGAGATGGTGAGGAGGTTTATTGAGGGTCTTGCTCAGCCTATCAGATTGTAGATGACAAACGATACAGGGAGCGAGATCTCTTTCCAGGATGCGACCAATGTGGCCAGGCGAGTTGAGATGGTTCTTGAATTGGGAGGTCAGGGGTCAGAAAAGAGACCTCGCCATTCCGGTGGATTCAACGGTGCCTTAGGCCATTTCATTCAGCACTTCAGACATCCCACAGTTCCCCAGGTGGTCGTGGCCCTTATATTCCTTATTCTAATCAGCCAGCTCCTATCAATGCACCTCCTCTTCAGAGTTTTCAGGGCGGTTATTCGGGTCGACACGGTCAGTTTGCCAGCCAGCAGTCTCAGCAGCCGAGGTCATGTTATACTTGTGGTGGCCTGAGGCACATTTATAGATATTTCCCTTGAGCGTCGAGTAGTTTTCAGTACCAGAGTTCTCGTGCCATGGTTCAGGCACCAGCTGTCACACCACCTACCCAGCCAGCCAGAGTTAGGGGTCAGGTAGTCAGAGGCAGGGGCCATATTGTTAGAGATGGAGGTCAGGCCGTTAGAGGTGGAGGCCCACCAGTCACAAGTCGTCCTAGAGACATGGTTCAGGGTGGTGGGGCCCAACCCCGATGTTATGCCTTTCCAGCCAGACCCAAAGCTGAGTCTTCCGATGCTGTTATCACAGGTACTATTTCAGTTTGCAGTAGAGATGCTTCAGTTCTATTTGATTCGGGGTCTACTTACTCCTATGTGTCATCTTATTTTTCTTCATATTTGGTTGTGCCCCGTGATTCTTTCAGCACCCCTGTATATGTGTCCATGCCCGTGAGGGACGCTATTGTTGTAGATTGGGTGTATCGCTCGTGTGTGGTCTCTATTGGAGGTCTTGAGACCAGTGTAGACCTTTTGCTCCTCGATATGGTGGATTTCGACGTTATATTGGGCATGGATTGGCTGTCACCTTATCACGCTATCTTGGACTATCATGCCAAGACATTGACATTAGCCTTGCCGGGGTTCCCTCGGTTCGAGTGGAGAGGGACTCCTAGCCACTCTTCTATCAGAGTTATTTCTTATATGAAGGCTCGGCGTATGGTCGAGAAGGGGTGTTTGGCCTATTTGGTTTATGTTCGTGATTGTAGTGTTGAGGTTCCTTCTATGGATTCTGTGCCTGTTGTTTGTGAGTTTCCTGAGGTATTTCCTACAGACCTGCCAGGCATGCCACCCGACATGGATATTGACTTTTGCATTGATTTGGCTCCGGTCACTCAGCCCATTTCCATTCCTCCATACCGGATGGCCCCCCCCAGAGTTGAAAGAATTGAAGGAACAGTTACATGATTTACTTGATAAGGGCTTCATTAGACCTAGTGTCTCAGCCTGGGGTGCACCGATTTTGTTCGTGAAGAAGAAGGATGGTTCTATGAGGATGTGTATAGATTATTGGCAGTTGAACAAAGTAACTATCAAGAACAAGTATCCATTGCCGAGGATTGATGGTTTGTTTGATCAGCTTCAGGGTGCCAAAGTGTTTTTAAAGATTTATTTGAGATTTGGGTACCATCAATTGAGGATTAGGGCATCCGATGTCCCTAAGACAGCTTTTCGGACGCGGTATGGGAACTATGAGTTTCTGGTGATGTCCTTTGGGTTGACTAATGCCCCAGCAGCATTCATGGACTTGATGAGTCGAGTGTTCAAGCCTTATCTGGATTCCTTTGTGATTGTGTTTATTGATGATATTTTGATATACTCCTGCAGTCGGGAGGAGCACAAGCAGCACCTCAGGGTAGTGCTCCAGACCTTGAGGGACAGTCAGTTGTATGCTAAATTCTTAAAGTGCGAGTTTTGGTTGGATTCAGTCGCTTTCTTGGGTCACATCGTAGCAGTAGAGGTTATTCAGGTGGATACTAAGAAGATTGAGGAATTAAAGAACTGGCCTAGACCTACTTCAGCCTTGGAGATCAGGAGCTTCTTGGGTTTGGCGGGTTATTACCGTCTGTTTGTGGAGGGGTTTTCATCTATAGCAGCCTTGATGACCAGGTTAACCCAGAAGGGTGCCCCATTCAGATGGTCGGACGAATGTGAGGTGAGCTTTCAGAAGCTCAAGACAACCTTGACTTCAGCACTGGTGTTGGTATTACCATCAGGGTCAGGATCTTACACGGTATATTGTGATGCCTCCGGTGTTGGGCTCGGGGTAGTATTGATGCAGGAGGGCAGGGTGATTGCATAGTCTCTTCAGTTGAAGGTTCATGAGAAGAATTACCATGTCCATGACTTAGATTTGGCAACTATTGCTAACACACTGAAGATTTGGATGCACTATCTTTATGGCGTGTCGTGTGAGGTTTTCACGGATCATCACACCCTTCAGTATCTGTTCAAGCAGAAGGATCTCAATTTGAGGTAGAGGAGATGGTTGGATCTATTGAAAAACTATGATATCACCATATTGTATCACCTGGTAAAGGCCAATGTGGTGGCCGATGCATTGAGTAGGAAGGTCGTGAGTATGGGCACCCTTACGTTCATTCCAGTCGGTGAGAGGCCGCTAGATTCAGACATTCAGACTTTGGCCAATCAGTTTATGAGGTTGGATATTTTAGAGCCCAGCCGTGTTCTAGCATGTATAGTATCTTGGTCTTCCTTGGTTGAGCATATCAGAGATCGGCAGTATGATGACCCTCACTTGATGGTCCTTAGGGACACAGTTCGTCACGGTGGTGCCAAGCAGGTTACAATCGGAGATGATGGCATTTTGAGGATGCAAGGTCGTGTATGTGTGCCCAATGTTGACGGGCTTTGTGAGTTGATCCTCGAGGAGGCTCATAGTTCTCGGTATTCTATTCACCCTGACGCTGCCAAGATGTACTAGGACCTTCGACTGCATTATTGGTGGAGGATGATGAAAAAGGATATAGTTTCTTATGTAGCTTGGTGCCTAAATTTTCAGCAAGTGAAGTATGAGCACTAGAGGCCCGGTGGTTTGCTTCAACAGATAGAGATTCCTGAGTGGAAGTGGGAGCGTATCACTATGGACTTTGTTGTTAGACTCCCACAAACTCAGAGGAAGTTCGACGCCGTGTGGGTTATTGTGGATAGGCTGACTAAGTCAACGCACTTCATTCCTGTGGCAGTACCTATTCCTCGGAGCGGTTGGCAGAGATTTATATTCGGGAGATCGTCTGTCTTTATGGTGTGACTGTGTCTATCATTTCTAATTGATGTACGTAGTTTACCTCGCACTTCTGAAGGGCAGTACAGCGTAAGTTGGGTAAGCGGATAGAGCTGAGCACCGCATTTCATCCACAGATAGACGGACAGTCTGAACGTACTATTCAGATCTTGGAGGATATGCTCCGCTATTGTGTCAAAGATTTCAGAGGATTGTGGGATCAGTTATTGCCCCTTGCAGAGTTCGCCTACAATAACAACTACCAGTTGAGCATTCAAATGGCTCCCTATGAGGCATTGTATGGTAGACAGTGTAGGTCGCCAGTTGGATGGTTTGAGTCGGGGGAGGCTCGGTTGTTGGGTACAGATCTAGTGCAGGAAGCCTTGGAAAAGGTCAAGATTATATAGGATCGACTTCGCACAGCTCAGTCCAAGAAAAAGAGTTATGCCGACCGTATAGTTCGTGATGTGGTATTCATGGTCCGGGAGAGAGTATTGCTTCAGGTATCGCCCATGAAGGGTATCGTGAGATTTGGAAAGAAGGGCAAGCTGAGCCATAGGTATATCGGGTCTTTTGAGATTCTTGATAGAGTGGGAGATGTGGCTTATAGACTTGCATTGCCTCTAGGGTCATCATCAGTTCATCCAGTATTCCATGTGTCCATGCTCCGGAAGTATCATGGTGACCCGTCCCACGTGTTAGATTTAAGCTCTGTCTAGTTGGACAATGATTTGACTTATGAGGAGGAGCCGGTTGGCATTCTAAACCGGCATGTTCATCAGTTGAGGTCGAAGAGTTATCCATCAGTTCGAGTGAGGTGGAGAGGTCAGCCTGTTGAGGTAGCTACTTGGGAGTCCGAGTCGGACATGCATAGTAGATATCCCCACCTATTCGCCAGTTCAGGTACTTTTTTATGTTCTTTCGAGGACGAAAGTTTGTTTTAGAGGTGGAGATTGTGACGATCCAAGGGATCATCTTGTGTTTTACGATTTTATTCCACGCTGCTCTGTCACCCCCAAGACCGAGGGACGAGACAGGCGCCCAACCGGATGATCCCGGTCAAGCAGAGCTGGATTGCCTTCCCTACCCAACGCATCATCCCGTGTTTACAATATACAAATTTAAAAATGAAATAGCAGATGGAACCAAAGTATGAATTTACAACATAAGTCCATTTTCCTCTTCTAAGCTTCAACATTTGATAATCCCAAAATATATAAACTAAGCACAATATTTCCAACACGGGACCACGGTTACGAATAGTTACAACTACAACCCAAAATATATATATACAACCCATACAGAGTCTATGGAGCCTCTAAGAGTACTAGGAGTTTACACAATACTTGCCGGTAACAAGGCCCCCGGCTATACCTTAAAAGACACAAAATATACAAAGAGAGGATATAGACTACACACGGCCCCGAGAGGAAGTGGGGCTCACCAGAACTGCTGGAGAGATGAAGAGGAGGAACCACTAACGGCGAACCGAGCTACCAGCTATAGAACCACCTACATCCATATAGAAGATGTAGCGCGCCCGACAAAAGGGACGTTAGTACCATTAAATAGTACTAGTATGTATAAACAAACTTAACTCTATGTAAAATCAAGAAATATATATATATGAGGCAGTTAAAGAAACCCAAACAAATATTGCACAGATATACAGAGAATCACAAATGGGGTTTCCATAGTTTCTTATTTCAATTGTTTTCCTGTTGCGGCGTGCAACCCGATCCCACCATAAAATCATATTCCACCCTTATTTCTTCTGTTGCGGCGTGCAACCTGATCCCATCTCACAATCACATTACACCCTTATTACTTCTATTGCGGCGTGCAACCCGATCCCACCTTACAATTTCTGTTGCGGCGTACAACCCGATCCCACCTTACAATTTCTGTTGCAACGTGCAACCCGATACCACCTTACAATTCTGTTGCAGCGTGAAACCTACTCCCACCGTACAATCACATTTCACAGCAACAACCACCAACAATTATATCACAAGGATCTTCATCATGAAGAACATAAGTTCATACCAACCAATAACTATGTGAAATCAAGGCACAATGATCCTTACCAATCAGTAATTCATATATGGTGTTGCCACAATCATTTAACTCAACAGAATCAGTCCATATTTACTTTCATCATTATCTACACAACCTTTAGCATTTTGACACGTTCAACAATGTAATTAATAGCAACATCAACCAACAATTCAATCACAAATATTTTCATCATCAAGGATATTCATTCGTAACAACAAAATAACCATATAAAATGAAGGCCACATAAATCTTTATCAAACAGTGAGTCATATACGTTATGCCATCAACATATTGCTCAATTTGCTTATCCCCGTTTCCTTTCCATTATTTACTACACGACATTTAGCACTTAGATACATTCAACACTTCGATTCATTATCATTTCTTTCGTTTTGCAGCGCACCCTCTCATAATGATGTATTCAACATTTAACGAGCTTTGCATATGATAGAATAAGCACAAAGAATCACCTTTTCGCAAGCTCATATAACATGGTAATCGACTAACAAATTCAAAGAACGGCGTCTTACAGCTCGACACAGCAGGGCAATCAATTCACATATGCTCAAGCAAGAATTTCATACCGAGTGCTCGGACACCAACAAGATGACTCTACAAGGATTAAAGTTAGCCATACATACCTTGGTTTGGGGTTTTTCCTTAATTTCTACCACAATTCACCGGACCTTCTAGCACTTTCAATTTAGTGCACAATGTGGCATAATTTAACTTAGAATTAGAAATAATGATCATGTCTTGAACTCACTTGAGCATTCTATCAAACACTAGATGTTCCTTTAGATTAAATGGCCTCTTTTTAGTGAAAGCTTACTCTAACCCATTTCCTTTTACTAGATTATGACTAGTTGGTTACATGCATGCAAAATCCCTACCCTCATCTTCATGAATTCACTTAACCATGTTTCATTTTTAACAAAAATGTGGAAATTAAGGTTGATGGGGTAGAAGCTCACCTCTTATGGTGAAGAAAATGGTGTCGTACTTGATTAGTTCCAAGCTTAAAATGATGAAAGAGGATCACTTTGAAGAAGTTGGGACTTTCCCTCTCTAGAACTCTCTCTTCCCTCTCGCTATTTTGTTCAGAAATTCTTTAAAATGGAAGGGGGTAAGTGTTTTAATGAACTAGGGGTCGGGTATAAAATTAGAAATTTAACAGTCCCGAAGCAGAAATGCGGTCAAGAATGCGATCGCATTCCTGCTACGCGGTCCGCATCCCTGTCGCATAAATGACCCTCAAATGGGCAAATAAGAAAAGTAGACTGCCCAGGTATGCAACCACTATGGGGTCCGGATACCTATTATCCGATCGCATAGTGCGTCGCATAACTCCCTCCGCAAAAGTCAAGGTGCAAGAATGCGACAACTATGCGACCCGCATTTGTGAAATGCGATCGCATTCTAGGCTGCATAGCTATCCTCAAAATGGGCAGCAAACTGTCCAAGTATGTGACCACTATACGGTCCGCATACCTGATCTGCGATCGCATAGTGGACCGCAGACCTGCGCAAATCTGAAAAATTATATATTTTAAGTCGGGGTACTTTTTACTCAAAAAAGGTCCGTTTTAAGAATTTCTACAGTTATAACAACACAGAGACCTATTTGGGCATTATTTTTAACCATGAAATTTTACAGGTCATTAAATTCTCCCCCACTTAAAATCATTCGTCCTCGAATGAGGATCGAGAATCACTAGAGTAGGAAAAACACAAAATAAGCCAACCCCTAATTTTTTATTTATTTTTTATTTTTACTAACTCTGATATTTCCTGAAAATTTCGCCAGAGTTTCCCTTGTAATTAGGCCTATCTACCTGTCAGAGAGCCCCCGAAACACATCTTAACCAATTCCACACATTTTCAGTTACTCTATCAACTTGCACATAATCCGGTCATTTCAACAAGCTACATATAATTCAATTACTTTCACAAGCCTCACATAGTTCGGTTAACTCCACAAATTTGCACATAATTCAGCTAATCACAACAACATATACATTTATGACACAAATTTTGAGAAGTCACAATAGTAGGGTAATTAGAGGAGTGAAGTGTTCTTGCACAAAAATTTAACACAATATATAATTGCTTAGGAATGACAACTTTCAAAACCACTACCGAACTTATTCAAACAAGTGGGGATATTTCTCTTTCATTTCATTTTCCGCTTCCCATGTGGCTTCTTCGACTTGTTGACTCCGCCATAATACTTTAATAGAAGCAATATCTTTGTTCCTCAATCTACGCACTTGCCTATCAAGAATAGCAACTGGAACCTCTTCATATGACAATCCTTCATTATTTCAACTGTCTTAACCGACACAATGGCCGATGGATCTCCAACCACCTTTTTCAACATGGACACATGAAACACTGGGTGTACTAATGACATCTCAGGGGGTAATTCAAGCCTATAAGCCACCTGTCCTATCCTTTGAGCAATTCTATATGGCCCGACATACCTTGAGCTCAATTTCCCTTTCTTCCCAAACCGCATTACTCCCTTCATGGGAGATACCTTCAAGAATACCCAATCATCTACTTGAAACTCCAAATCTCTTCGATGAACGTCCGCATAGGATTTCTGATGACTCTGAGCAGTCTTCATCCTCTCCTGAATGACTTTAACTTTTTCCATAGCTTGGTGCACAAGATCCGGTCCTAGCAGTTCCACGTTGCCAACCTCAAACCATCCAGTCGGAGACCCACACTTGCTTCCGTACAATGCCTCAAATGGGGCCATCTGAATACTAGCNACTCCCTTCATGGGAGACACCTTCAAGAATACCCAATCATCTACTTGAAACTCCAAATCTCTTCGATGAACGTCCGCATAGGATTTCTGATGACTCTGAGCAGTCTTCATCCTCTCCTGAATGACTTTAACTTTTTCCATAGCTTGGTGCACAAGATCCGGTCCTAGCAGTTCCACGTTGCCAACCTCAAACCATCCAGTCGGAGACCCACACTTGCTTCCGTACAATGCCTCAAATGGGGCCATCTGAATACTAGCATGGAAACTGTTATTATAAGCAAGTTCTATAAGCGGCAAGTGATCATCCCAGCTACCCTTGAAATCTAATACACAAGCCCGTAACATATTTTCATGTGTCTGAATGGTCCGCTCTGCCTGCCCATCAGTCTGTGGATGGAATGACGTGTTGAGATTTACCTGCGTACCCAAACCTTGCTAAAATTTCTTCCAAAAGTTAGCTGTGAACTGGGCCCCTCGATCTGAGATAATAGATACTCGAGTGCCATGGAGCTTGACTACTTCTTTGATATATAACTGAGTGTACTGTTCTGCAGTATCGGTGGACTTGACTGGTAAGAAGTGAGCTGATTTCGTGAGTCGATCCACTATCACCCAAATTGAGTCGAACCTACGTGGAGTGCGAGGTAACCCCACCACAAAGTCCATATTGATCATCTCCCATTTCCACATTGGTATTTCCATAAGCTGTTCCAACCCACCGAGCATCTGATGCTCGGCCTTCACTTGCTCACAATTCGAACACTTAGCCACAAAGTCCGCCACACCCCTTTTCATACCACTCCACCAATAAATCTCCTTGAGATCATGATACATGTACTGAATACCTGGAATTGTGAGCCTCTGCCATTACCCTTTCCCGAAGATCATCCACGTCCGGAACATATAGTCTCCCTTGGCACCGCAAAACACCGTCATCATTGCCAAGTGAAAATGGTGTAGTCTAATGGTTCATAATTGCCTCTCTCAACTGTACCAATGCTGAATCTCTGAATTGCTTTTCCTTGATTTCCGTTACAAGTGAAGATTCTGCTCCATTACACACCACAACATCCCCTTCGTCTGAGGTCGAAAGACAGACCCCCACAATAGCCAACTGATAAAACTCCCGAGCCAAAGGCCTCTAACCTGCTCCCAAATGAGCCAAGCTACCCATGGATTTCCGACTAAGAGCGTTGGCTACCACATTTGCCTTTCCTGGATGGTACAAAATATTCATATCATAATCTTTGAGCAATTCTAACCACCTCCGCTGCCTTAAGTTCAACTCCTTTTGTTTCAATAAATACTGAAGACTCTTGTGGTTTGTGAACACGTCCACATGGACCCCATAAGGATAATGCCGCAGATTTTCAATGCAAACACAACCTCCGCGAGTTCAAAATCATGCGTCGGATAATTCTTCTCCTGATTCTTGAGTTTCCTAGAAGCATATTCTATAACCTTACCACATTGCATCAACACACATCCCAAACCAACCCTTGAAGCATCACAATAAACCACAAATCCCTCTATACCCTCTGGCAAGGTCAACACCGGCGCCGTAGTCAATCTCAATTTCAATTCCTGAAAACTCTTTTCGCAAGCATCAGACCGCTGAAACTTAACAGCTTTCTGCGTCAGCTTGGTCAATGGGGAGGCGAGGGTAGATAATCCCTCCACAAATCTTCAGTAATGCCCAACTAGACCCAAGAAACTGCGAATCTCTGCTGGGGTCGTTGGCCTAGGCCAATCCTTTACCGCTGCAATCTTTTGGGGATCAACCCGAATCCCTTCCCTGGAAACAACATGGCCCAAAAAGGCGACTGATTCTAGCCAAAATTTACATTTTGAAAACTTCGCATACAACTGGTGCTGATGAAAAGTCTACAGAACTGCCATGAGGTGAGTAACGTGATCTTCGTGACTTCGCGAATAAACAAGGATATCGTCAATGAAGACAAGAACAAAGGAGTAAAGAAATGTTTTGAAAACCCGATTCATAAGATCCATAAAAGCTGCTAGGGCGTTGGTTAGCCCAAAAGACATCACCAAAAATTCAAAGTGCCCATATCGAGTCCTGAAGGCAGTCTTAGGAATATCTTTCTCCCTGATATTTAACTGGTGATACCCGGACCGCAAATCAATCTTTGAGAAGAACCTAGCACCTTGCAACTGGTCGAACAAATGAACTATCTGAGGCAATGGATATTTGTTTTTGATGGTAACCTTGTTGACATGCCGATAATAAATACACATCCGAAGCGATCCGTCTTTCTTTATGACAAAAAGAACCGGTGCGCCCCAAGGCGACACACTTGGCCGAATGAAACCTTTTTCTAATAGATCTTTCAATTGTTCTTTTAACTCTCTCAATTCTGTTGCGCCATTCGGTAAGGTGGAGTAGATATTGGCTGCGTATCTGGAAATACATCAATCCCGAAATTGCTCTCTCTATCTGGTGGAATCCCAGGAAGGTCGTCCGGAAGTATTTCAAGAAATTCATTCACAACAGGTACAGATTCGGGAGCAGGCACCTCTGAAGTGGTGTCCGCAACCCGGACGAAATGGTAGATGCACCCTTTTTTGATCATCCTTGAGGCTTTAAGGTAGGAAATAAATCTACCCCTTGGCACAACAGTATTCCTCTCCCACTCGATAACTGATTCATTAGGAAACTCGAGCCTCATAATTCTGGTTCGGCAGTCTAGTTTAGCAAAGCACGAATAGAGCCAATCCATCCCCATAATTACATCAAAATCTACCATTTCTAACTCAATAAGATCGGCCGCAGTATCCCGACCACGCATCGTGACAACACAATTCCTATTGACTCGCACGGCCGTAATAGAATCACCAACCGAAGTCGACACAGAGAACCGTTCGTGAAGCCATTCGGGTTCTATCCCAAAACTTGAAGCAATAAATGGAGTAACATATGACAACGAAGACCCGGGATCAATAAGAGCGTAAAAATCATGTGAATGAATGTCAGAATACCTGTGACAACATCTGGAGAAGCCTCCGCACTCTAGCGACCACTCAAAGCATAGAACCGACTGGGTCCCCCTCGACCCCGTGCTCCACCCCTAACTGCACAGCGCCTTGCTTGAGTTGGAGGGCGTGCTGAATATGTAGCGGCTGAAGAACTGGATGGTTGAGCAGTGCCCCTACCCGTGCCCAGATTGGGTGCACGACAGTTTCGCTGAACGTGGTCTCTCACTCCACACCTATAGTATACTGGTATGTCCAAGTAACATGGCTCAAAATGGAACCTCCCACACTTAGGGCATGGGGCCCTCCGCTGCTGCTGGAACCTCCCACCTGAACGACCCTATTGATGAAACCTCCTGCTGTCTGAACCTGGTCAAACGCGACATCCCTGCTAATAACTGTGCCCTGGTGGCGGCACACTGGCTGAGGACTGACCATAGGACTGAGATGGCCCTGATGACCCTCTCCCAAGGACTAATCTCCCTCCTCCAACTGAACTCCCAGGGTTGCCCGCTGACCGGGTCCTACTACTACTCTCCCTCTCCATTCTTATCTTTAATTTTTAAGCCTCCGTAGCCTGGGCAAATCCCACAATCTTCTCGTAATTCATATTTGAATGTAGAGCGGTTATAGCATCTTTATTAATAACCAAGGGACCAAGGCCCTGAACAAACTGAAGAACTCTAGCCTCCATAGTAGACACCATGTGAACAACATATTTGGACAAGCGCACGAACTCCATGTGGTACTCCCACACACTCAGGTTTCCTTGCCTGAGGGCCTCAAACTCTGTAGCACGGGCTACCATACTCTCGACAGGCAAGAAATGATCCATAAAGGCATCCACAAACTCCTCCCACCTCGCCGTAGGGCTCCCTTTTCCACGGGAACTCTCCCACATTTCAAACCACGAGTATACCGCTCCCCTTAGACGATAGGAAGCCAACTCAACCCCATCTGTCTCAGTAGCCCTCATAACTCGGAGGGTCTTGTACATCTCATCAATAAACTCCTGTGGATCAGCCTCTGAGTCGGTGCTTGTGAACTCTGGAGGGGCTAACCGCAGAAATTGGTTGACCCTGGAACCTGAAGAATCCCCTTGGTCGCTGAAGGATGCAGGGGCAACATGTGATCTTTGGGCCTGGGAGGCCACTAGCTGAGTCAGCATCTGAATAGCTCCCCTGAGGTCCCCATCAGAATTACCGGGACCGGAAGCTGGGACTGAAGAAGGATCAGGAACATCAGCAGGAGGGACTGTAGCACCCTCCGCTGGAGCAGGAATAGGAAAATCCTGGCCTGGGATGGAAGAGTCAGGCAGATTCAGGGTCGGGGAATCATTCTCACCCGCTCCATCAAATAAAGAATTCACGGCCACTCCTGGGGTGGCATTGGCCTCTGGGCTGAGTCGGGCTCTCTTCTTAGGTGCCATTTACTGAAAATTGGAACAATGCATGAGTTAGAGATAGAAAACCTCACCTTTCACCACACCGCACGATGTAGAATAGCAATAAAAGGGTACTTTCCTAAATGTTCATGCAGCCCCCTAATTATAGATGTGGTCGAAAACACACCGACAAGAAGGGCTCTACTAGACACGGCTCCCAGACATCCCAAGACACTTTTAAAACTTAAGGCTTTGATACCAAGTTTGTCACGCCCCAATACCTAGGGACGAGACCAACGCCCAACCGGATGATCCCGGTCAAGGGGACCTGGATTTCCTTCCCTACCCAACGCATCATCCCGTGTTTATAATATACAAATTTAAAAATGAAATAGCAGATGGAATCAAAGTATGAATTTACAACATAAGTCCATTTTCCTCTTTTAAGCTTTCAGTATTTGATAATCCCAAAATATACAAACTAAGCACAATATTTCCAACACGGGACCACGGTTACAAATAGCTACAACTACAACCCAAAATATGTATATAGAACCCACACAGAGTCTACGGAGAATCTAAGACTACTAGGAGTTTACTCAATACTTGCCGGCAACAAGGCCTCCAGCTACACCTTAAAAGACGCAAAATATACAAAGAGAGGATATACACTACACACGGACCCGAGAGGCAGTGGGGCTCACCAGAACTACTGGAGAGATGAAGAGGAGGCACCAATAATAGCGAACCGAGCTACCTGCTATAGAACCACCTACATCCATATAGAAGATGTAGCGCCCCCGGCAAAAGGGACGTTAGTACTATTGAATAGTACTAGTATGTATAAACAAACTTTATTATATGTAAAATCAAGCAATACACATATATGAGGCAGTTAAAGAAACCCAAACAAATATTGCACAGAGATACAGAGAATCACAAATGGGGTTTCTACAGTTTCTGATTTCAATTGTTTTCCTGTTGCGGTGCGTAACCCGATCCCACCTTATAATCATATTCCACCCTTATTTCTTCTGTTGCAGCGTGAAAACCCGATCCCATCTCACAATCACATTACACCCTTATTACTTCCTTTGCTGCGTGCAACCCGATCCCACCTTACAATTTTTTCTACGTCGTGCAACCCGATCCCGCTTTACAATTTCTATTGCGGCGTGCAACCCGATCCCACCTTACAATTCTGTTGCGGCGTGCAACCTAATCCCACCGTACAATCACATTTCAGATCAACAACCACCAATAATTATATCACAAGGATCTACATCATGAAGAACATAAGTTCATACCAACCAATAACTATGTGAAATCGAGGCACAATGATCCTTACATATCAGTAATTCATATATGGTGCTGCCACAATCATTTAACTCAATAGAATCAGTCTATATTTACTTTCATCATTTTCTACACAACCTTTAGCATTTTGATACGTTCAACAATGTAATTAATAGCAACATCAACCAACAATTCAATCACCAAGATTCTCATCGTCAAGGATATTCATTCTTAACAACAGAATAACCATATGAAATCAAGGACACATAAATCTTTATCAAACAATGATTAATATATGGTATGCCATCAATATATAACTCAATTAGTTTATCCCCGTTACCTTTCCATTATTTACTACACGACATTTAGCACTTAGATACATTCAACACTTCGATTCATTATCATTTCTTTCATTTTGCAGCACACCCTCTCATAACGATGTATTCAACATTTAACGAGCTTTTCACATGATAGAATAAGCACAAAGAATCACCTTTTTACAAGCTCATATAACATGGTAATCGAGTAAGAAATTGAAAGAACGAAGTCTTACACCTCGACACAACAGGGCAATCAATTCACATATGCTCAAGAAAGAATTTCATACCGAGTGCTCGGACACTAACAAGATGACTCTACAAGGATTAAAGTTAGCCATACATACCTTGGTTTGGGATTTTTCCTTAATTTCTACCACAATTCACCGAACCTTCTAGCACTTTCAATCTAGTTCACAGTGTGGCATAATTTAACTTAGAATTAGAAATAATGATCATGTCTTGAACTCACTTGAGCATTCTATCAAACACCAGGTGTTCCTTTAGATTAAATGGCCTCTTTTTAGTGAAAGATTATTCTAACCCATTTCCTTTTACTAGATTATGACTAGTTGGTTACATGCATGGAAAATCCCTTCCCCTATCTTCATGAATTCACCTAACCATGTTTCATTTTTAACAAAAATCTGGAACTTAAGGTTGATGGGGTAGAAGCTTACCTCTTATGGTGAAGAAAATGATGTCCTACTTGATTAGTTCCAAGCTTAAATGATGGAGGAGGATCACTTTGAAGAAGTTGGGACTTTCTCTCTCTAGAACTCTCTCTTCCCTCTCTCTTCTCTCTCTCTATTTTGTTCAAAAATTCTTTAAAATGGAAGGGGGTAAGTGTTTTAATGAACTTGGGATCGGGTATAAAATTAGAAATTTAACAGTCCCGAAGCAGAAATGCGGTCAGGAATGCGATCGCATTCCTGCTATGCAGTCCGCATTCCTGTCACATAAATGGCCCTCAAATGGGCCAAAAAGAAAAGTAGACTGTCTAGGTATGCGACTACTATGAAGTCCGCATATCTGTTATGCGATCGCATAGTGCGTCGCATAACTCCCTCCACAAAAGTCAAGGTGCAAAAATGCGACAACTATGCGGCCCGCAATCGTGAAATGCAATTGCATTCTAGGCCTCATAACTGTCCTCAAAATGGACAGCAGACTGTCCAAGTATGCAACCACTATGCGGTCCGCATACCTGATCTGCGATTGCATAGTGGACCGCGTACCTGCACAAATCTGAAAAATTATATCTTTTAAGTCCCGGGGTACTTTTTACTCAAAAAGGGTCCGTTTTAAGAATTTCTACAGTTATAACAACATGAGGACCTATTTGGGCATTATTTTTAGCCATGAAATTTTACGGGTCTTTACATCCTTAGACTTAAAAATATTATATTTATCCTCCTCAATTTGCGTGCATAGTCTGGGTGTAATTCCGGAAAGCCATTATGTGGAAAATAGAAGAAATAATAATTTTTTGAATTTAAAAGTGATTTTTAGTTGACTTTGGTCAACGTTTTGTGTAAACGGACCCGGACCCGTGTTTTGACGGTCCCTGTGGGTCCGTAATAAAATATGGGATCCGAGTGTATGCCCAGAATTGAATTCCGAGATACATAGCCCGAGAAATAAATTTTTGACAAAAATTAAATTTCAGAAAAATCTATGGTTTTAAAGTATGTGCTTAATGCTTGATTTATATGGTATCGAGCCTGCATTTTGGTTCCGGAGCTCAGTACAGGTCCCTTATGATATCTAAACCATGTCTATGAAATTTGGCGAGAATTGGAGTTTATATGACGTGATTCGGACCTTCGGTTGAGAAAATAGTAACTTTAAGTGTTATTGAGAATTTCATTGGTTTTGATGCTAAATCTGTAGTTTCAGGTGTTATTTTGGCGATTCGATCACACGAGCAAGTCTGTATGATGTTTTTAGACATGTATGCATGTTTGGTTTGGAGCCTCGGGGCTCGAGCGAGTTTCAGATAGGCTACGGAGTGATTTGCGCTTGGAAAATATGAGATTTTGCTGCAGCAGCTGTTTTGGTGTGCCCTTCTTCCATCATCATTTATCAAATTCCTAGTCTTTAATCTTGTTCTTTAAGGGTAGAAGTTAGGGATTTTTGGGGAATTGGAAATTTTACAAATTTGGGGATATAGACCTTGATTTGGGGTCGGATTCCGGAATAATTACATATTCGGGCTCGAGGGTGAATGAGTAAACGTATTTTGGTCCGAACCTCGAGTTTGGACCAAGCGGGCCCGGTGTCATTTTTTGACTTTTTAGGGGAAAATTTGGGAATTCTATAATTGTGCATTGAAATTGATTTCTTTTAGTGATAATTGATGATATTAAGTTAATTATAATTAGATACGAGTGGGTTGGAGTTGAATTCTCTAGGAAAAGCGGCACTTGAGCAGTGAGTGGCCTGCGTATCGAGGTAAGTGTCGTGTCTCACTTTTGCTTGAGGGAATATTATTATGTTTTTATTTGCTACGTGTTTGGTTGTTGAATACGATTTATATGTGAGGTGACGAGAATCTATGCATTGTTGTTGAGTCATAGCATGCGAGTGGAATTATATCCTTTGTGAATCGTGCAGTCTCTAATCCTACTATCCATGCTTAGTGTTGATATTAAAGATGTTGGTGACTTATATATGGATTTACTCAGAGTTGATAACTTCTGAATATTGATAAAGTACTGGCTTCTTTGTGACACTTCTATTTACCCGTTGTTATTGATTCTGTGACTTGTGAGGAGGAGTGTAAAACACGAAGGGTGATGTCGTGCATACATTATTTATATTGTGAGGAAGAGTGTAAAGCACGAAGGGTGATGTCGTGCCATGTTTTATGAGTGTTAATGCACGAAGGGTGATGCCGTGCCATGATTTGTGAGTGATAAAGAGAAGGGTGATCCGTGTATATTATGAGAGGTTTAATGCACGAAGGGTGATGTCGTGCCGTTATATTTATTTATTTGGTGTGGTTGAGAATAAAAGTACGAGGAGTGATGCCGTGCGGTTTTCCTTTGCTGTTTTAATTGCTTAATTCGTTTAAGGATTATTGTTGAATTTTGTATTTTCATTATTCTCACTCCTTATATTGTAATTTCCCCACAATATGTCCCCTTCCCATTATTTATGCTTTATTGCTTCATTACTGTTTTTTCCTTCAGCATGATTATACTTTTCAGGTTATATGTGTGTGGCTTGTCCTAGCCTCGTCACTACTTCATGGAGGATAGGCTCAACACTTACCAGTTCATGGGTGTCGCGCCCCTTTTTTCCTCGCGGAATCCGGGTTTCGACATCTTTTGGGACAACTCATTTCCTTTTTGGAAAGGTGTATGGAATTTGAAGAGACGCCGCCTAACTGATGTATGGTGCGTTAGGGCACCTAAAGCAAGTAACTCATAAACCGATTTACATTACCAAAGTTTGGGTAAGGGCTCAAAATTACCTTGAGGGAAAGGAGTTAGGCACCCCTCGAGGTCCATAACGGTGGGTCCCGGCCAAACTCATGTTAGTGAATTAGTCATAAAGCAATTTAAACAAGTAAAGATCATTTTAAAATGGGAATAAAAGGGGTCCTAGGTTTATTAGACTATAGGATCACTTATGTGCAATACTCGATAAACTTTCCCCAAATAGAGGTGTTACGCGTAGCATTAGCGCACATGTCATCATATCCTTTACTACCATATTACCCTCCCCTTAATTATTACTTAAGCGATCCTAATTGAACACGTACTCTATGCGTGCCTTACCCGCCCCTTTTCCTATGGCGCTGGAGGTGTTTAGGACCTCTATTAAGGTGGTTCTAGACTCACCTATAGTGCTTAAAAAGAGAAAATCTAAGCGACAAACAAAACAAATAGGACTGTTATATAACAAAGAAGTCAAAGAATCACATTTACTTCCACAAATAAGCAAACAATGGCACGTCTCGAACAACAATTTTAAACACTTTAAAGTCCTATAGCAGGATATCTTGATGAGCACAAAAGCAGAATATGCAGCAATTGTGAAGGCGAGGCAGTCAACACCTAATCAATTTGCCTACTGATTTGTACGGCTTACTGAATCTGGGCAGGATCCTATAGACATAGTATCTAAGCGTGAATCAGACCATAATAATAAACTAGTGATTGACTTATAACAGGCATATTTTTTTCCTATTTAGACCCTATAGGCATGCTGTCTATGCACTAAAATGATCACAAGCATTACTTCAGGACATATAAAAACAGAAATTGATTTTACATTTTTATCTCTACAAACACGATATCTAAATGTCAAATTGTTTTTATACTTATTGCTTATAGGCTTGATGGCTAAGTGTTCATATTGATTTCAAATATGATTTCCTAAGGACATGATATCTAAGTGAGCATAATATTATACGAATTTGATAATTCCGAAAGGAAGATCCTATAGGCATGGTTTCTAATGAAAATTGAGACTTGAATATATGCATGACCATGTATTTTTGATACAGAATTGATAAACGTCCCATAACAGGATTCTGTAACAACCCGGACGGTCGTTCCGTGAGATTTACCCTGTTTCCCCAATTTCTCCATTTGTCATATATTGCTAGCATGTTTTTGTTGTTGTGTTGGATCAGTTGGTTTGGGTCTGGAGTGGTCATGGTTAGAATTGAGGTATTTAGTCTCTCAAAGTAGCCTAATAGTTGAGAAAGTCAACTAAGAGTTGACTTATTGTCGAACGACCTCGGAATGCCATTTTTATAGCTCAGATAGCTTCGTTAGGTGATTTGGGACTTAAGAGTGTGTTCGGAATGAAGTTTTGATGTCCGGTGTAGAATTAGGCTTGAATTGGCGAAAGTTAGTTTTTGGTGATTTCTGGTCAGCAGTGGAAAACAGGCTATCGGGGTTGGAATCGGATTCCGGAACGTGGAACAGGTCCGTACTGTCATTTTGGGTATGTGTGCAAAATATCAGGTCAATCAGAGGTATTTTGGTTGGTTTCGGCGTAGTTGGCGAAATTTGGAAGTTTCAAAGTTCATAGGCTTCAATTTGATGTAATTTTAGTGTTTTCATGTTGTTTTTGGTGTTTCAAAGGGTCGAATAAGTTTGAATGATGTTATGGGGTGTGTTGGTAGGATTGGTTGAGGTCCCGGGGGACTCGGGTGTATTTCGGATGCTCGAACGGGCACTTTTTGGCCTTAAGAAGACTGATGTTTTCTGGTGTTTTAGCAGCACTGAATCCTTCAATGCGATCGCGTGGACTCATCCGCGATCGCGTAGAGTAAAAGAGTGGGGCATGCATTTTTTTCTATGCAATCGCGTGGTTAGGATTGCAATCGCGTAGGTTGGTCAGGTAAGGCAGGACGACCGCGTAGAGGATTCTGAGGCGCGTGTGGGGGGTGGAAAGTTGTTCTGTGCGATCGCGTGTATTTATTTGCGATCGCATTTAGTTGGCTGGTCTGTTCATCACGATCACGTGTCTAATGTCGCGATCGCACTGAGGAAATTAGATGGTTGGGCATAATGTTTTAAAGGCCATTTGTGCGAGAATAGTTCATTTTTCTCCATTATTGAACGAATTGGGAGCTCTTTTGAGAGGGTTTGAAGAGTAAATTGATGGGAATCACTTGGAGGTAAGGTTTTAAACTTCATAAATCGTTTATATGTCATTTTCTAAGTAATTAAACCGTAAAATTTTTGGAATTAAATTTGCGGAAGAAGGGCGTATGGAAATTGGAATTTTCTTTTGAGGATTTGAGTGGGCAATTGTGGTCCGATTTTAGTGTTTTTGGTATGTATAGAATCGTGGGAAGACGAGGATTCTAGTGATGTAAATTTTAGCGAATTTCGAGACGTGGGCCCGGGGCTCGGGTTTTGCCGAATTTCGAGATTCTTGTATAATTTGATAGTTTTTGATTGGGTTGTGTTCCTTTAGTATATATTGATGATGTTAAACTGGTTTTGGCTTGATTCGGAGCAATCGGGAGCCAATTTAAGGGTCAAGAGCATAGCGGACTAGTGTTGTGGCCTGGTAGAGGTAAGTAATGGTTATAAATCTTGTCATGGGGGTATGAAACCCCAGACTACATAATTCTCCCTGATTTTAGAATGACGCACATGTCGGATGACGAGTATGTGGCGCGCACTGATTTTTGGATTGGACTAGGTCCTCTCCGCAGGCAACTAATGAGTTGCATATTTTACTCAAAACCTTATGTTAAATTATGTTCTAAAGATTGTTGAAGTATTTTGGCTATAAGCCGTGTTTGGGGCCTCGTGCCGATCTGTTCAGACCCGTTGGGGGATTTTTACTGCTATTTTCCTCACTATTTACTCATGATTTCACTCAGCCACATTGTGCTTACTGTTTTCGAAACTCAGCCTGATTTGCACTACTTTGAGATTTAAAAATGATGTTTTGGGTCGAGTACCCTGTTTTACTGATTTGCTCGAAGGGCTTTTTGAGTGGTTATGCTGAGTGAGGCCGAGGGCCTGATTGTGAGGATATGATACACCACGAGGTGGCTTGATATTAGTGCTTGGGCTGAAGGAGCCCCTCCGGAGTCTGCACACACCCCTAGTGAGCGCACCGAGTGCCGAGTGCCGAGTGCCGAGTGATTGGGAGGCATGAGTGACTGTGAGGTGTTGAGTGTGAGGTGCTGAGTGACTGTGAGGTGCTGAGTGACTGATTATGAGTGACTGTGAGGCATGCCCGAGGGGCTGATTATGATACATGTTTTTCCCAAGGGGCTACCTATGATTTTTACTACTTTCACTCTGGACTTACGAAATATGTTTTGCCTGAGGGGCCTCTATATGATTCATTTCATTTTCATAATAAATCTTTCGGGTTGAAGTTGTTAAAACTATGCATTCTTTAAAGGACTTTTCTGAAGTGGGTTTTAAGGCATGATGGCTTTATATATCTATGTTTATACTATTGGAAAGAAAGACTGTGCATATTATGAATTGATGACATTGATTTCTATGTGATTTCTTGCCACTTATATTTGATTTATTTTCATTACTACTGAGTTGGCGTACTCACATTACTCCCTCCACCCCAGTGTGCAGATTGAGGAGCATATATCGAGCATTAGCTATTTTTCCGTGCGGAGCCACAGTAAGGGATATAGAGGTAGCTGTTCAGCGTCCGCAGCATCTCTATTTTCCCTTCTTGTTGTAGCTAGCTCTTCATTCGGAGTTTTGTATTATAATAGTATACCTTTGGCTTATATTTCTTAGATGCTCATGACATGTTGGCTCCGGGTTTTGGGGTTGGTGGAACTGTTTATTGGCCTAATGTATTTAGTAAACTCTGTATATTGTATGAAATGCTTGAAATTTGATTGAGATTTTGAAAGAAATTGTAAAAATGTGGTTATTGGCTAGCCTAGTTCCACGATAGGCACCATCACGGCCGGTTTAGGTTTTGGGGACGTGACAGATTTCTAAGATGTATAGTGGAAATTCAGGACAAATAATGAGATAAGTTCTATAGGCATGATTTCTAATGCATATAAACAATCACAACAATCCTATAGGCATGATTTTTACCTGATCCAACAAAGATATATAAAAATCCCTCCCAACTTTAGTAATAACCCCAATATCTGTTTTTACAAGAATTATTATTATAGACCAGATATAAATGAATTACATAATGAAATTACTATGCTATAGGGAGCCTAGATAGGCCCAAATAGAACCTGGAAAACCAGGCCTTCACCCAAGTCTGAAATGCCAGTATCTCATAGTACCAAGATGGTATCCTGGTGTGTCAAAGTTCCTCAAGGGCCCCGGGCAATGCTCACACCAGGAACCCTTTAAAAGAAATAATTTTGTGCATAAGTGTGGAAGAGCCAGCTCAGTGTGTCAGAGTTCGGAGGAGTCTCATGGACTCCTAGGCGGTGCTCACATTGGAGGGGCAGGACCCTAGATATTCTAAGAGTAGGAGTTGAAAAATAGTGCTTGAAAAATAGGAATAGTTTTAAGAGAACAATTTAAAAGTAAAACAGGAGTAAACAGAACCATTGCAGCACTCTGAGTCCAAACAAAGACTTCCAGTAATCAGACAAGGGACAAAAGCAGGATCACAACCATTTCAAGCAAAACTTTACATTGACTAGATTTAACTTAGTTCATTAATTAACACTAAGTGGGGCACATAGCATGTTGGGAGCAGAATAATAAACCGACAACTATTCCAAGAAGGGTAGTAGGTGTTAGGAACATAGAAGTCCTGAAGCAGGAACAAATAGAACTGGTCAAGAGTGATAGCATGCTAGTTCACACAAAGCAGGTTGTCATATTGTAACAACCATATTCCACAACACTCAACAGGGATAGACATACTGATCAAAAACCAAAACAGGAAGCACATAAGTTTAAATAACCAGATTACACAACATTGGATAGGGCATAGAAACAGAAGTAATCATGCTGACTTAAAGAAATAGACAGGAAATACATAGAATGTTGGCTTCATGGAAGTACTCAGGCTAAATAAGGTCAATAAACAGGAAAGATAGAGGTAGTCATACTAATTGGAATAAATTCACAAAAAATACATGGATCTAATTTCACAGAAGTGGCCATACTAATTGAGGTCAATAGGCTGGAAATATAGAAGCTTAAACACGGAAGTGAAAAAGCAATAAACTGGAAAGATGGAAGTTTAAATATATAAGTAAACATGTTAATTGAGATCAACAAACAAAAGAAGGCATGGATTTAACTACACAGAAATAGTCAGAGCAATGAACAGAAAAATACATAGGTATGGTTTCAATGCGTGTAAAGGGATATTAATAGGGGAGACATACCAGTTAAAGACAACAAACAGAAGGTCAACGTATGTGGAACTCAGTGGTCTAGCCTTGGCTTTCAGTCGGCTAGACAGTGTAGTAAACACAAGTAGCAGAAGGGTTTGAATGAGAGCAAAGTTTGTGTGGGTGTGTGGGTGTTTCTTTATGAATTGTGTTCGTGTCAAGAAGAATCAGAATGAGAGTTTATATAGCACTTAGTAAGGTAAAACCAAATAAGGAAAGAATAACATAGGGTTCATAAAATAGGGTAATCAAATAAATCAACTAGTTAATTGGGGAATTAACCCAATCAATTCATACAGAAAATCCGGGAGAGAGCCCTTAAATTGGGGAGGGTCAATTAACAACACAGATTGGGGTTCAAATAAGGTAACAAATTAATCATATACCATATATGATCCAATCAAACCCCCTAAATCAGATTAATAATTAAGGCAAGTATTACTAATTAAGGTCACAAATAAGGAAATAGGTAAAATCATAGAGAAATACTGATTTTAATAGGAAAATATGATTCGAACCCTATATAAAGATTGATAGAAATAAACACATAACGGGAAGAAGATAGATTCGAACCATAAATAGGAAGAAAATAGTACTCACAAACAGAGATGGCCATAGACAGGCCTGTGAAATGGTTTCGAACAAAACCATGTTGAATCTCTTCGAGATTCTTTCATAAATCAAAAAATTGAAAAACCAGAAGATGTAGAGAGCTGGCAAGGGCCGGAAATTACAGAGAAACCTCATGAACGGTATGATTTTCTAGTGACGGCGGCTAGTTTTTATGGAGCGTCTGAGAGAGAAGGGGAGGGGTTAGGGAAACGAAGACGACGAGGGAAGGGAAATGAGGGGGTTTAGGGTTGGCTTTAGGTTAAAAAGGGAAGGAATTAACGTGGATCGTTGATCTCAGAGATCAACGGCCACGATTAGAGAAGGGTTTGGGTCGGGTAGATACATAATTGGGCTTGGGGGAGAATTGGGCTAAGTTTAAGATATTTTGGCTTGGTAGAATTTCTTAAGTCCGAAAAATTAAAAGAATTAACATGGCTATTTTTTAAATATCCAATTAATCAATAAAATAATTTGTAGAAATAATTAACAAATTATAAAAAATTGATTTTCATGCATAAAATGATTTAAAATAATTACTCAACATTATAAAAATATAAAAAGCTATTTTCTGATGAAATAATGTAATAATGCATACATGGGCTATTATTGTAAAGTTATAGCGATTATAACCCAAAAAATGTAAATGTGGCTATTTATAAAATAATTAAAGCTTAGTTTTAATATTAGTAAAATTAAGCCATAAAATTTTTATAAAGTCACTTGTGATGCAAGTAGTAATTATTAATATAATAAAAATACAAGGATAAATTAATAAAATCCTTAGAAAAAATGCAGAAATTATGAAAAAATATTAGTTGATGCTCATGTACTATTTTGAAGATAGATATGCATTTTAAAAAATAGTATAGGAAAAAATTGGGTATCAACAACTGCCCCTCTTTACCGGGGAAGGATGAAAGAGTTATCGGGTAAATATATGATGGCCAATTTTAACCGAGTAGGGTAATTCGAGAGACATAGACCGCACTCTGGTTTCCGAGATACCTACATATCCCTAGTTTTATAGGAATCAGGCCGTGTGTAGTTCCGAATTCATCGGCGAAATATACCGACGAAGTTATCACAAGTACAGACACAAGGTTTTGAATAGGTGAAATGGTTACAGTAAGCGGTCAGGTTTGAAATAGTATGAAGGAACTGGAGCAGGATTGCTCCTGTTGGGTTAATGGTTACTCATCGGGTTACCTGCAAATCAGAAGATGCCCTGCATCATGTACGTACAATTTTGCGTAAATTTAAATATGATGCAAATTCCCTTCAGACCATAAGAATTGTCTTTGGACGGTTGAGGATGGAGTCCGTAGACCATGATGTCATGGACCATGAATTGCTCAGTGAGGGATTCTCAGGTCATGAAATGATATTCTCGGGCCATGAAAATGGTGCCTCCGAACCATGACGCCTTGAATAATGATATGCGAGTTTGAGATATTCTCAAGCCATGACATGGTGTCTTCTAGCTATGAGGATGATGCCTTCAGACTATGATGCCTTTGGACAAGTTAGCAATATTTCATCCCATGAGGTGCAAAATATGATGCTAGAAGCAACAAGACAAGGCTTAGTCTTGTAGGAAGTTGAGGGCAGAGCTTAGCCCCGGAAGAGAATAATGCGAGGTTTAGGACAGAGCAACATCTGTATTTATGCAAAGCGAGACAATGCTTAGTCTCGTGGCGGAAAGGAAGAGCTTAGCCTTATGCAAATGGAGAGGCAGGGCTTAGCCTCATACGAGATTCGAGACAGTTCTTAGTCTAACGCAAGGAGAAGGCAATGCTTAGCCTTATGCAGATAAGGAGGAAATGCTTAGCTCATGCAGGATTGGAGACAGTTCTTAGTCTCATGCAAATGTAAGGAAATGCTTATCCTTTGCAGATAAGGAGGCAGTGGTTAGCCTCGTGCAAGATTTGAGACAGTTCTTAGTCTCATGCGAATGTAAGGCAATGCTTAGCGTTATGCAGATAAGGCAGCAATGCTTAGCCTCGTGAAAGATTTGAGACAATGCTTAGTCTCATGCAAGGTGAAGGCAGTGCTTAGCCTTATGCAAGTTGAGAGGCAAGGCTTAGCCTCATGCAAGATTCGGGACATGGCTTAGTCCCATGCAAGCTGAAGGCAGTGCTTAGCCTTATGTAAGTTGAGAGGAAGGGCTTAGTGTCATGCAAGATTCAGGACAGGGCTTAGTCCCATGCAAAATTTGAGATAGGGCTTAGTCCCATGCAAGGTGAAGGTAATTCCTAGCCTTATGCAGATAGAGAGGCAAGGCTTAGCCTCATGCAGAATTTGGGACATGGCTTAGTCCCATGCAAGGTGAAGGCAATGCTTAGCCTTATACAGATAGAGAGGCAAGGCTTAGCCTCATGAATGTTTGAGACAGAGCTTAGTATCATGCAGATAAAAGGCGGTGCTTATCTTGTGTGCGAATATGGAGGCAGGTCTTAGCCTCATGCAAGATTTGGGACAGGGCTTAGTCCCAATGCAAATAGAACAAATAATAGATGATGGCAGAGTATTTCTTAGCTGGAAATGGATTTGGTATCTTTGTTGTTATGAAGATCGTGATTCCAAGGTGTGCATATTCCTTGTTCCTGCATTCAAAGAAAAATCATGAGTTCTGTAGAGGGGTCGGTTCGTGCCTCCGTCGGCTTGCTTGATCTGCTTCGCTCTATCTTAAGATCCTGTTCAAATTATCGGGGGCAACATTTTCTAAACAGAGTTTATTTCACAAGCAGACATGCCTAGCTTTCAAAGGTATAATAAAAACATAGTTTTAGAAATTGGTTAGATGAAGCAATGACTGTGACACGATCAGAGACATTGCGACTTCTTTTGCTGTAGAATTTTGAGGGTCCTCCTCAAAATTCTGCCCCAGTTGAATGGACAACCTTTCTGACTGCTCTATATGTTGTGATCGGCTGAACTTGCTTTGGAATTTTGAGGGTCCTCCTCAAAATTCTGCCCCAGTTTCTGATTGTGGGGAAATAGAAATTTTATTGAATTGTGACCGAACCCACAGGGCTGCCTACATATTCCCTCTTAAACGGGAATCAGGTCGAGCATAGTTCAATTTACATCATATGCGGAAAACATATATAGTTTACACATAATATCGTTTGACTGCATCCGAATTGATCGACTTTGGCCAAAATTCTCTGTCCATTTTCGCGAGTATGATGGCTCCTCCTGTTAGCACTCTGTGAACCATGTAAGGACCTTGACAATTGGTAGAAAATTTCCCTTTGGCTTCATTTTGATATGGGAAGATTTTCTTTAACACCAGTTGCCACGGTGTGAACTGCCTCGGGTTAACTCTTTTGTTGAAGGTTATGGACATCCTGTTCTAATAAAGTTGCCCATGGCATACTGCGTTCATCCTCTTTCCGTCTATGAGGGCTAGCTGCTCATAACGGCTCTTTATCTATTCTGCGTCACCGAGCTCAGTTTCTTGAATGATTCTCAAGGAAGGAATTTCTACTTCGGTAGGAGTAACAACTTCAGTGCCATAAACTTGTAAATAGGGAGTTGCCTCGGTTGATGTGCGGACTGTGGTACGGTATCCTAGTAAAGCAAATAGTAGCTTCTCGTGCCATTTTTTATGATTTTTTATCATTTTCCTCAATATCTTCTTGATATTCTTGTTAGCGGCTTCCACGACTCCATTTATTTGAGGTCTATATGCTGTGAAATTCCTGTGCTTGACTTTGAAAGTCTCACACATGGCTTTCATCAAATCACTGTTGAGATAGGCAGCATTATCAGTGATGATGGACTCTAGAACTCCGAACTTACAAACAATCCGGTCGTGAACAAAATCCGCGATGACCTTCGTAGTCACAGCTTTGTAAAATGCGGCTTCTACCCATTTGGTGAAGTAATCAATAGTTACCAAAATAAACCGATGCCCATTTGAGACGGTGGTATCGATTGGACCAATGACATCCATTTCCCAAGCGGCGAAGGGTCAAGGCGAGCTTGTTGCATTAAGCTCGTTTGGTGGCACTTTTATCATATCTGCATGTACTTGACATTGGTGGCACTTTTGAACATACCGGATGCAATTTGTCTCCATGGTCATCCAAAAATAGTCGGCCCTAAGTATCTTCTTGGCCAGGACAAAGCCGTTCATATGCGGGCCGCAGGTCCCAGCATGTATCTCCTCGAGCAATTTAGAAGCTTCTTTTGCGTCGACACACCTTAACAGTCCCGAATCAGGAGTTCTTCTATATAGGGTTCCTCCACTGTGGAAGAAATGATTGGATAATCTTCGAAGCGTGCGATTATGAGTATGGTTTTCATGCTCCGGGTATTCTCCTTTTGCCAGATACACTTTGAGGTCGTGGAACCAAGGCCTTCCAACCGTTTCCTCTTCGACATGAGCACAATATGCCGGCTGATTATGGATCCTTACTGGGATAGGATCAATGAAGTTCTTGTCTGGATGTTGTATCATAGATAACAAAGTGGCCAATGCATCGACAAACTCATTCTGAATTCTGGGAACATGTCGAAACTCTACCTTTGTGAATATTTTCTTCAATTCCTGCACATGGTGCAGATATGGCAATATCTTGGAATTCTTGGTAACCCATTCTCCTTCCACCTGGTGCAAAGGCAAATTCGAATCGCCGATTATTAGCAGCTCCTGAATGTTCATGTTAACAGACATGTTGAGCTCTAATATGTAAGCCTCGTATTCTGCCATATTGTTGGTGTAGGGGAATCTGAGTTTCACAGACACGGGATAGTGTTGACCAATTTTCGATACCAAGACGGCTCCAATGCCGACTCCTTTAAAATTTATTGCTCCGTCAAAGAACATTCTCCAACTGTCATAGGACTTAGCAATGTCTTCTCCTATGAATAGTACCTCTTCATCGGGAAAATACGTTTTCAGGGGTTCATATTCTCCTCCTACAGGTTTTCAGCAAGATGATCTGTCAGTGCCTGTCCCTTGACTACTTTCTGAGTTTCATAGACAATGTCGAATTCGCTCAACAGGATTTGCCATTTAGCCAGCTTTCTGGTGGGCATGGGTTTCTGAAAGATATACTTCAAAAGATCCATTCTCGATATGAGATATGTTGTAAAGCACAAATGTAATGCCTCATATTTTGAGCTATCCAGGTTAAGGCACAGCAGGTTTGTTCCAACAGAGAATACCGTGCTTCATAAGGTGTAAACATCTTACTCATATAGTAGATGGCCTATTCTTTTCTCCCTGCCTCATCGCGCTGCCTCGGAATGCATCAGAAAGCCCTATCTAGCACTGCAAGGTAAAGTAGTAGTGGTCTACCTGGATCTGGCGGGACCAAAACTGGTGGTGCTGATAAGTACTCCTTGGTTTTTTCAAAAGCCTATTGAAAATCTTGAGTCTAACTAGCCACTGCGTCCTTCTTCAACATCTTGAAAGTTGGCTCGCATATAACTGTGGACTGGGATATGAAATGACTGATGTAGTTGAGGCATCCCAGGAAACTCATTACATCCTTCTTACTCTTTGGTGGTGGTTACTCTTGGATGGATTTGACTTTTGATGGATCTAATTCTATCCCCCAAAGGCTGACGATGAATCCCAATAACTTTCCGGCGAGAACCTCGAATGCACACTTTGCGGGGTTTAATATCATGTTGTACTTCCGTAGTCTATCGTAGAATTTCCTCAAGTCTGCTATATGATTCGTGGCCTTCTTGGATATAATGATGACATCGTCCATATACACCTCAATCTCCTTACGTATCATATGCCATGAAAGATAGTAGTCATGGCTCTCATGTAAGTGGCCCCAGTGTTCTTTAGGCCAAACGACATCATCTTATAGCAGTACACCCCCCATGGTGTAATGAAAGATTTTTTCTCAGTGTCCTCTTCGTCCATCCAGATCTGATGGTAATTGGTGAAACAATCTACAAAGGATTGGAGTTCATGCTTAGCACAATTGTCAATTAATATTTGTATGTTTGGAATCGGGAAATCATCCTTTGGGATGGCTCTGTTGAGATCCCGATAATTGACACAATGTATAACCTTCCTATCCTTCTTTGAAACTGAAACGATGTTGGCTATCTATGTGGGATATCCAACTACCCTGAGGACCTTGGCCTTGATTTTCTTGGTAACCTCCTCTTTGATTCTTAGGCTCATATCAGGCTTGAATTTCCTGAGTTTCTGCTTTACTGGTGGACACATCGGGTTTGTGGGAAATTTGTGGGCCAAAATGGATGTACTTAATCCGGTCATATTGTCGTATGACCATGCAAAGACGTCCTCATACTCTTTCAAGAACTGAGTGTACTCTTCTTTCTCTGATGGCGACAAGTGAATGCTGATGTAGGTCTTCTTGACGATTTCGGAACCTCCCAAGTTAATTATCTCAGTTTCGTCCAGGTTGGACTTGGGCTTGTTCTCAAAATCATCTACTTCTCTGACAATTTCCTCAGGTATGACATCCTCTTCTTCTGAATCACTATCCTTTTGTTGTGTTGCCTCATTACATGTCACAGTTGCCGGTTCATCAAGATAAGAAATAGTAACATTGTATGGATAAGAATATAGGAAAAGTGGTAATAATAAACATCAATTCATTGGAAGTGTCAAACAAATGTGATTTTCAATAATTTGAACAACGTTTTGGAACACTGGAAATATTATTTAAGACAAAAAGCTAAGAGGGAAATCATTTTTTCTTAGAAAGCAAAACAAATAATGTTGTTCAGCCTTGCTACTCCAGGACTCGTCGGGTCCTGGATGGTCTATCAGTCCAATTCTTGAGGAATGTTCCTCTCTCCACAACTCGGATGGTAGGGCCTTACTCCTTCTCCTCCTCAACAATTACGCAACAGTCCATATCATCATCTTCCAGAAATAGGTTTCTCAAGGTTGCCAATGCTTCTTCCTCCTCTGATTCCAATATAATTGTTACACCCCACAATATTACGTTAATAGTACGTCCCACAGTATTATACTACGACAATGTTATGCTCTGCAGTAATATGTTACGATGATGTCACCTTTTGCAGTAATATATTACGAATATGATACATCCAACAGTATCAAGATATGGCAGTGTTTCACCCAGTAGTATTACATTACGGTGATATTACGCTGCGCAGTAATAAGTTACGACAGTGTTGCACCCTGCAGTATTGTACGTTGAATTTGTCGTAATGTAATTTACATCAGTCCAAGTAAAAGATTATTTGGAGATTATAAGGTTTATGCTATTTCACAAGCAATTAGTAAATTCATGAAGGGGAAAGGGGAAGCAAGCAAAAAAAAATGAATTTTCGTCCAAATTTTGGCATGTGGGGATAAAATACGGGCCGAGCTAAAATATCCTGTAATTATAGACTAGAACTATACAAGGTACCACATGACCATGATAGTAAGATGTATAAAGTATATTAAAAGTAACTAGTATTTTTTAAAGTAATTTTAGATAATTCTTAATTATACGGGTAATTAATTAATTACCGGGTACCGGGACATTACCTAATTAATCTAAATATTTTAATAAGTATTAAATCAAAATGTGGCAGCAAAAAAAATCATGATATTGTGACTCAAAAGTAACTATATTATGTGGCAATTCTTAAAAGAAGGTGAGTCATTTCCATTTAATCATGGATAGACACCTAAAGAGTCTTATCCTTTATTAAGGAATATAAGTCACAATCCCATCTGGATATGCATTAAAAAAAATGATCAGAACATCCATTAGTCATTGGTAACAATCAAATATCATTCTTTCTTAATTCAAAATATGTTAGGAGCAGAAGCTAAATTCAATTCACAATATCTTCCAACGATTTATCATTCTTTCTTAGTTCAAAATACGTTAGAAGTAGAAGCTAATTTCAATTCACAAAGGCTCCAGTGAATTCTTGCAACAACAACATTCCAACGAGAATTGTTAGAATTGTAGCAACGTAAATTTTACGGCTCTAAATGGGTACGGTGAAATCTTCTACAAGAATATTATACGGAGTTTTCCCTACTCCAGGATA
Source organism: Nicotiana knightiana (assembly GCA_005239525.1). Classification (NCBI taxonomy): domain Eukaryota; kingdom Viridiplantae; phylum Streptophyta; class Magnoliopsida; order Solanales; family Solanaceae; genus Nicotiana; species Nicotiana knightiana. Next base: position 108,240 of record ML400020.1, on the reverse strand, counting down.
ATACGCAGTTGGAAAAGTTTATCCGGAAGGAATATTGAGATTATTACGTACTTTTCATGCATTTCATACATGTGCATTGACCCATGACCAGATTGCGTTATATACGCGTATGTATGTAAATATATGTATAAGGGATATGGGAAAAGGTTACGGCGTTATATACGCACCACCACCTGATCAACTGGTATATGATGATGATGTTGCCCACAGTGGCTGAAATATGATTCAAACGGCGTTATATACGCATATATATATGTATGTATATTCAAACGGCGTTATATACGCACCACCCCTGATCAGCTGGTATACGATGATGTTGCCCACAGTGGCCGATATGATATGATGGGATGCCCTCAGAGGCTGATGATGTTCTGAAACATATACCTATGCACGACATGACATTCATACGCATATGAATGATGCTGAAAGTGATTTATTATTTACAGAGTTATCCAGACATACAGGTTTAGTCAATTACTCTATATCTCTTCCATGTCTTTTATGTATTTATTTGTGTGCCTTACATACTCAGTACATTATTCGTACTGACGTCCCTTTTGCCTGGGGACGTTGCGTTTCATGCCCGCAGGTCCCGATGGACTGGTCGAGAGCCCTCCAAGTAGGCTATCAGCTCAGCAGAAGATGTTGGTGCGCTCCATTTGGTTCAGAGTCTCTTGTTTGGTTAATATGATTTAGACGGGTATTGTTTGGTATGGCGGGACTCTATCCCGATCTTTATGACATTTATGTACTCTTAGAGGCTTGTAGACATATGTCGTATACGTGAAAGATTGTACGGCCTTGTCGGCCTATGTTTTGAGTTTGTAAATGATTATGTTGGCCTATAATGCCCGTATGTCACGTGTATATGATAATGTAATAAGAAAGATACGTTACGTTGGTACCCAGTCGAGTAAGGTATCGGGTGCCCGTCGCGGCCCATCGGTTTGGGTCGTGACAAAAGTGGTATCAGAGCAGTTCTGTCCTAGGGAGTCTACAAGCCGTGTCTAGTAGAGTCTTGTTTATGGGTGTGTCGTGCACCATACTTATAAGCAGGAGGCTACAGGGCATTTAGGATTGTCACTCTTTCTTCTTACTCTAGATCGTGTGGTAGAGCTCAATTATAAGAATTCAAATTCCGAAATTCTATTTTTATTCGTAATAAGACAATGCCTACGTTAAAAGAGATGATCGATAAGAGATATAGTTGTGGAAGTGTTGAATTAGAGGAACTCGACTTTGTATCATGCTTATGATAATTAAGTATGAGGTCTTCAGCAGATCATGTGCGTACTGAAAGGTGCAAGTCTCTTAATAAGGATCCTTAAGGCAAGAATGCCTATCCACCTATATGGTGAAAGACAATGAGAGATTAAGAAGATAAATACAAGTTTCAACAAGTAAAATGAGCAAGGTGAAAATGATACGAGGTACCCAGTTAATGAAGGTTAAAAGCGGTTATAATTAAGGCAGAGGAACATGAGCTTTTTGAGTTATATTCAACAGTAATAGGGGTATGTACAATTGGTCACACCTATTTCAGTTATGCCCTATGGGGGCTAACAGGTGTAGATAAAGAAGAGGACGGGATATCACGATCCGAATGGGGTTAGAGTAGCACAAAATAGTAAATGGATTGTTTGGTTTTGTTGGCATTTCTGAAGGGTATTACAAATGTGCCATAGATTTTCTTGTGAGACACCCAGATGGTGCACCCTAAAATATTACGATTAGATGTGAATACTAGCATTTAGAAGATAGGCACTGAAAGACTGGATGGGATAAATATTACCTTAAGTATGGCTCTCATCCTTAGTAGAGCGAGGATGTTGAGCAATCCAAAGAGCCATAGGATGGAGCAAAGGGAAGCTAAAAGCCAAAGAATGTTGTATTGAAGTTTTCACAAGAAAAAGGATATGCAGAAATATTAGCAGAGTAATGAAAAGAGAGATAAGGAAGCATTATGAATAAGGTGTGATACATGGATGAAAAAGATAGAGTGTTATAGAACCTATAGTCAAATGAAGTAAGAGACGAAAGGTGATGGGCCTTAAGACAGCGAAAGAGTATAGGCCATAAGGTTATATCCTCATTTGGAGAAATAAGTTTGTAACTCCAACGTGACTACCAGAGGGGAGAGTTAATCCCTAGAGTAACAGAAATCAGTACGGACTGGAAAATAAGATAAACTAAATATGAGTTAGGGACTGAATGATTGGGAAGTACTCGACCTCATGGGATTTTCAGATTTCGTTCCAGCGGTAATAGAAGGGACCACATAAGAAGATTCACGATGAATGCAGAGAATAGTCATCCGGGGAGACTCTTCCCTAGAGCAAGTAATGTGAACAAAGTTAAGCTTAAGAGATTGTATGTGCCAGTTATGCTAAGTGTCACCCTCGCGAGTAAGGGACTTTGTCATCCTTAGTACAGAATAATTTCCGCAAGGCGAGTACGGATCATTGATGTTAAGAAACGACACCAAAGATGAAGAGGTACAATATATACAGGTAGTTCCTCGTGGCTTCAGTTTTTAGTACATCCCTAAAGGGGGGAATATGGGGTAATGTGGCATTAGGCCAGAATTAAGTGGTTCTAGTGATTATGGAATGGGAAAGGAAGAATGTGATAAATAAAAGAGGAATGAGATGGAACTTATCCAAATCATACAAATATGTTAAGATTCAAGAATATTGTGCAAGCCGACGTCAAGGAGAGGAAGTAAAGGTTCCTTCCCGAGCTGTTATTAATAAATAAGGAGCCAGTGCGAGATGTAAGTTAAGACAAAGTAAGTAACCCGAGAAAGATTACGAGGAATATTGATATGAGAATGGGCCAACGAGTAGTTAGTAATTGGTCAGGAAGATCCCACTTATGGCTAAACAGGAGGTTACAGATGAATCATCAGATCGTGTGAGATAAACATAGTAGAACCCAATGTGGAGAGTTCAGCCTCGAAGAATATTATTATAATACTTGAGATGTATTCAAATAAGAGTCGGGGTAGTTAAAGATACGTATGAATGTTGCAGGGATAAAAGAAAGTGCCACTGGGAAGGCAGTCAAAATATCAGTTCAGAAGCAACCATACAAGCACAAGGGCATGGAAGTAAGCAACTATGGATGATTATAGGCAAGTAAGGACATCAAAAAGGTCTGTAATAAGCTCACAACTTTACGAGATTCAAGGGTTCTCCCTAAGTACTACAACGAAAGACTAGCTGAGGAGATAGGAAAGAAGGCTTCAACCTAAGCACAACAACCTAAAGAGGAAATGGTCGTATAACAACAATCTCGCAACAACATTGTAAGCATTCCAAGGGAAAGTGGAACCTACCGTGGCTAATGAATGGGAAGTAAGAATTAAAAGTAATATTCGAGATCAGATAAGTTGTATGAAAACTCTGGCAAGTGTGGACACTAAGATAAGCTAAGTATGAATTCAAGGGTAGAAAGACCAGGAAAAGTAATAGCTTACGTTGAAAGAAAGATAAGATGGAACGAAAGAATTATTTGATTAATGATCCAGAGTTAGTACATTATGGATACACTCAAGATTTTGGAGCATTACCCAGGCAACATATTTGTTGAAAATCATACGGCCATAGAAGACTCCGGTATATGTTAAAAGAAAGAATTGAGCCCAGGGCATAAACAAAGGATTGAATCGTTAGAAGATTGTATCATGAATATTCCATAACTCCCATGAAAGGCTAAGGTAATAACTAATACCATGAGTCACAGAGTGGAAGATAGCTTAAGCCTACGTAAGGGTTGATCAGAAGGAAGTGGAAACTAAAGAATTACATCACCTAAGTAACTCAGGAGTCTGATTATTTGACCTAGAAAAATTGTAGAAGTTGTGCTGGAGAACCTAACATAATCACTCTTAATATCAGATGTCCAAGAGAAATAACACAACAACGAGGCTATAATGGCTCTACAAGGAAGCCAGTTAGAAGTGGTACCAGCCTCATAAGAAGTCAGTATGAAACTCCCATTGGATTGTGTATATACCAGAGGTGTGAATATATTAATAAGAGCTTCAAGTTATAAACGTGAATTAAACCTTGGTGGAAGGGAGGCCACAAAAGAGATAGAAGATACGATGCGAGATTTTAAGGTAAGTAAGGTAAAGGTGAACAATGTACGATATACTCAAAGGCAGAAGATCGTGAATAGTCCATATTTTGGATAAAAGGCTATAAGCACATGGATCCAATAACCGAGAATGATAGCGGCATGTCTTCCAGCCTATGATTTCTAAATACTGAGAGATCTAGTTAAGAGAATAGAGAAAAGTTGGAGATGATGTGATGTCTTGCTTGACGTTCCAGAATAACATAAGGAAATCTATGGTGCAAGCAAGTTGAAGGAAAGTTTATAAATGGATATGTATAGGTCGCAAGCTAATGGTAGATTGACAAAATTGGTATAAGAAAACATAAGTAAGAATGAGGAAAGGCAAGTGAAAAAGTGACGAGAATGGATAAGTCTTTAGGATAAAGCCCATGAATACCAGAAGAGCAGACAATTTCTCTATGTTATACAAAGTTCACTATAGCCTGAATGAACTCAAAGGAGTCTAAGACTAATAGCATTTAGAGTGCCACCCTGGTAATAGAATAAAAGTGTAATTGTGATAGATAAAACATGACATTTGGGCCTTCGATTGACTAATGATTCAACGAAGAAAAGAAATGGATCTTATGAATTGGACAGGATTAAAGTACCCACATAAGGTGAATCACATTGAGACACTATGAAATACAATTATGGGAATCACTTCGGATATTCCTTGAGGTAACGTAAGCCCTAGAGGCAAAGTATTACGTAAGAAGTTTCAAGTTATCAGTGATATATTGTAGATCAATATTAAGGTGAATCAACAATAGATGGACAAAAGTCACAAAGTATGAGATGAAATTGGACCGTCATTCTAAAGATGAGCAGTAACAAGGAAGCATTAAAGGACTTAAATTTATACATAGGGAATGAAAAATGAGAGTAAGCTGGGATTTGGTAGCAGACCTCAGCAACGATAAATTAAAGTAAGAGTTATGGCAGTAAACTCATACGGATGGTTAAACGGACATATGCGATGAGATATAATAATATTCGTGAATTCAACCAAGTACCGAGTGAAGAACTTCAGTATACTCATAAATGCCCAAAGGGACATCTTATCAAGCTCTACATGTGAATCCTAGATATTGGACACATTTACAAGATTAAAACTAGACAGGCTGAATGATGAAAGGTAGCAACAATTACGATATTGGAAGGATTCCGACTACAAGTTGTGGTGTGAGAAGGAGGCCTAAAGAGGGATGCCCTAGACTTTGGACTTATTCACAAATCAGTCGCCTAAATGGCAAGGAAAGTTCTAAAGTATTCAGAAGATATCAGTTAAGAAAATGATACGAGTATTAGTCAACATTCGAGGACGAATGTTCCAAAGGGGGGAATGATGTTACACCCTGCAATATTACGTCCCGCAGTATTATATTGTGACAATGTTATGTTCTGCAGTAATATGTTACGATGATGTCACCTTCTGCAGTAATATATTACGAAGATGTTACATCTAACAATATCAGGATATGACAGTGTTCTACCCAGCAGTATTACATTACGGTGACGTTATGCTTCGCAGTAATACGTTACGACAGCGTTGCACCCTGCAGTATTGTACGTTGAATTTGTCGTAAGATAATTGACATCAGTCCAAGTAAAAGATTATTTGGAGATTACAAGGATTATGCTATTTCACAAGCAATTAGTAAATTCATGAAGGTGAAAGGGGAAGCAAGTCAAAGAAAATGAGTTTTCGTCCAAATTTGGCATGTGGGGATAAAATATGGCCGAGCTGAAATATCCGGTAATTATGGACTAGAACCATACAAGGTACCACATAACCATGATAGTAAGATGTATAAAGTATATTAAAATTGACTAGTATTTTCAAAGTAATTTGAGATAATTCTTAATTATGCGGGTAATTGATTAATTACCGGGTACCGGGACATTACCTAATTAATCCAAATATCTTAAGAAGTATTAAATCAAAATGTGGCAGCAGAAAAAATCATGATATTGTGACTCAAAAGTGACTATATTATGTGGCAATTCTCAAAAGAAGGTGAGTCATTTCCATTTAATCATGGATAGACACCTAAAGAGTCTTATCCTTTATTAAGGAATATAAGTCACAATCCCATCTGGATATGCATTCAAAAAAATGATCAGAACATCCATTATTCATTGGTAACAATCATATATCATTCTTTCTTAATTCAAAATATGTTAGGAGCAGAACCTAAATTAAATTCACAATATCTTCCAACGATTTATCATTCTTTCTTAGTTCAAAATACGTTAGGAGCAGAAGCTAATTTCAATTACAAAGGCTCTAGCGAATTTTTGTAACAACAAAATTCCAACGAGAATTGCTAGAATTGTAGCAACAAAAATTTTGCGGTTCTAAATGGGTACGGTGCAATCTTCTACAAGAATATTATACAGAGTTTTCCCTACTCCAGGATAATACGCAGTTGGAAAATTTTATCCGGAAGGAATATTGAGATTATTATATACTTTTCATGCATTTCATACATGTGCATTGACCCATGACCAGATGGAGTTATATACGCATATATATGTAAATATATGTATAAGGGATATGGGAAAAGATTGCGGCATTATATACGCACCACCACCTGATCAGCTGGTATATGATGATGATACCAGCTGATGATGACATAGTGGCTGAAATATGATTCAAACGGCGTTATATACGCGTATATGTGTATGTATATTCAAACGTCGTTATATACACGTATATATGTATGTATATATATGTATATGGGATATGGGAAAGGTTATGGCATTATATACGCACCACCACCTGATCAGCTGGTATACGATGATGATTTTTCCCACAGTGGCCGATATGATATGATGGGATGCCCTCAGAGGCTAATGATGTTATGAAACATATACCTATAGACAACATGACATTCATACGCATATGCATGATGCTAAAAGTGATTTATTATTTACATAGTTATCCAGACATACAGGTTTAGTCAATTACTCTATATCTCTTCCATGTCTTTTATGTATTTATTTGTGTGCCTTACATACTTAGTATATTATTCGTAATGACGTCCCTTTTGCCTCGGGACGCTGTGTTTCATGCCCGCAGGTCCCGATGGATTGGTCGAGAGCCCTCCAAGTAGGCTATCAGCTCAGCGGAAGATGTTGGTGCGCTCCATTTGGTTCGGAGTCGCTTGTTTGGTTAATATGATTTAGACGGGTATTGTTTGGTATGGCGGGACTCTATCTCGACGTTTACGACATTTATGTACTCTTAGAGGCTTGTAGACATATGTCGTATACGTGAAAGATTGTACGGCCTTGTCGGCCTATGGTTTGAGTTTGTAAATGATTATGTTGGCCTATTATGCCCGTATGTCATGTGTATATGATAATGTAATAAGAAAGATACGTTATGTTGGTACCTAGTCGAGTAAGGTATCGGGTGCCCGTCGCGGCCCCTCGGTTTGGGTCGTGATAATAATGTCGATCTGATGGAAAGTCTGACTAAGGTGTGGCACAGGCTGCTCGAGTTGATAGTACAGACCATGCCATGGTGTTGACCAATTGCGAAATTCCTGCCAAGTGTACTGATATCCTAGTCCAAAAGTGGTACCATGGCGCTTTGTTTGTATCGGCTTGGAGATGCTCTGAAGATTTTTATCAAGCCCCTTCCAGGCTCATACCTTCTCCATGCTAGTACGCGTTCACCCGCTCGATATTATGGTAGGTTTCTCCACCTAGCTTTCTTTTTTTTTTCCACCACGGGGATGGTCTGGCTACTGTAAATGGTGTTGCTCCCATATCCATGAATAATTACTTCCTGGTGGTTCCTTCCCGTATCTCATGAAAGACTTTATATAACCTCTTTCGTGTTGTTAATGGGAAAATATTGAGACTGGATCCTCCGTCGATTAGAACTCTGGCAATGAACTTGTCTTCACATTGCACTGTAATGTGCAGTGCCCTGTTGTGATTCAAACCTTCAAGTGGCAGCTCATCCTCGTGAAAGGTGATTTTGTGGCTCTCCAGCACCTGTCCTACCATATTGGCCATTTATGCACCAGTGATGTTGTTGGGTACATATGCTTCACTCAACACCTTCATTAAAGCATTCCTGTGTGCCTCAGAATTTTGCAGCAGCGACATGATAGATATCTGAGCGGGAATCTTGTTCAGATGATCGATAACAATGTACTCTCTCGTTTGTACTTTCCTCCAAATGTCATCTGGACCGGTTTTGAATAACGGGATGTCTGCTAGAAGCTTGCTTACTGGTTTATCCTAAGTGTCCAGGTGTATAAACCCTTCTTGTTCTGGTCATCCCTTGTGCAACACCGAATTCTTCTGCCGTTGACTTTCCCTTTCTTCTAGCCTCGGACACATAATCCCAAGGTACAACATTGGAACTGAAGGGTGGTGCAGTTGCCACCATCACTATGAAAGGCGTGGCTACTTCACCTCAAATTAACAGGTGCATCTGCAGGTAGTGCTACCTCAACTTCAAATGGAACTGACACGGTTACCTCAACCTCAACTGGCGACTGTATCTGCACTATAATAGGATTGAGTGTGACTGCGGGTTTCTTAGGATCGTCACCCTCTTTGATAAGTCCAATTAATCCCTAGGATCCCATTCCTCATCGATCTCTATCACATTGATACCTTCGCCCCTATGACCTGGGAAGGGGTTGTTGCGGATGTTAGGTGTAGCTTCCTTTGCCTGGATGACCTTATTATCAATCAAGGTCTGGATCTTATCCTTCAGTGTACGACACTCGTCAATGGTGTGCCCTTTCATACCAGAATGATATGCACAAGTTTTATTTGGGTTGACTCATTAGGATGAATTCTCCATAGCCACATCAGGGATAAGGGTGACGTAACCAGCAGCCTTCAACCTCTCATACAACTGGTCAATGGGTTCAACAATGGTGGTGTATTATTTGTGTGGTTTGTGGTCAAAGTTAGGACGGGGTCTTGGGTAGTTTGGACGAGTTGGAGGTGACTGAAAGTAAGGTGGTTATGAAATTATATTTATGGTAAGCAGTGGGTAGTTGGGAATATCTGGGAGGTGATGGTTGATATGTGGGTGGTGGTATTTGGTATGCGAGTAGAGAGGTCTGATATATAAATGGAGTTTTGGGTCCTTGGGCAACCATTACTATTACCATGTCCTTCTTCTTTGATATACCCCCTGATTGTAATGCTTTATTCGTGGCCTGCAGTGCCTCGATGTTTTTTACCATACCGCTTTTAATGCCCTCTTCAATCCTTTCCCCGAGTTTGATGATATCAGAGAACTTATGGTTTTCAATAAACATTAATATTTCATAGTACTGAGGATCCTGTGCCCTGACAAAGAACTTGTTCATATGTTCCTCGTCCAACGTCGGTCTGACCTTGGCTGCTTCTGACCTCCATTGAGTAGCATACTAGCGGAAGGTCTCAGTTGGATTTTTCTTTAAGTTCTGGATGTAGAAGACATCCAGTGCATTCTCTATATTAAACCTGAACCTGTCCATAAAGTTGGATGCCATGCTCACCCAGTTGGCCTATTTCTTAGGATTTTGGCTGATATACCAGAACAAGGCATCTCCTGTAAGACTCCTCATGAAGAGCTTCATCCGGATCCTTTCCGACCCCTACGAGCTTGTCAAAATAGGTTCTCAAATGAACCTTGGGATCACTTGTTCCGTCAAACATTTTGAACTTGGGAGGTTTGTATCCCTCAGGCAGCTCCACATCTGGTTGTATGCATAGATCTTCGTAGTTCAAACCTTCTATCCCTTTACCTCCTTCGACGCCCTGAACCCAACTTGTCAATTTCTTAAGCTCCTTAGCCATGTTCTTAAAGAGTAGGTCCTTCTTAGCAGATTCTGGTGTATAGGATATGGGTTGAGTGGAGTGAGGTAGAGTTTCCACGTATATGGGGTTGTTTTGGTGACCGGGAGTTTGGGTATAATGATGATCATTGGTGGAGTTCTGGGGTTCGTGAATAATTTATGGGGTATTTTATGGAGTATGGTAGGTGTTCTGCTGATATTGTGGAGGGATAGTTTGATTCTTTGGTAGGGTTGTATATTGGTGAGGTGCGGGAGGATTCCGTTTGAGCTTGTTGGGTCTGTTTTGAGGTGGTACAGGATTCTGGGTGTTTGCGTGATTGACGTCTGGGATATTGAGTGTGAGGGAGAGGTTTGCTAAGCTCCGGACCTGCTCGAGCTCACCCTGAAGTTCTAATATTCTCTGCTCAAGCTGTGAGACTGAATCATTTGAGCCCTAAGTACCCCGACCATCGGAAGCTTCCGCATGTTAACATGTGTATTATTATCTTTTCTGGTGCCGTTCAAGTCATCCATTTTTTCTTTTCCTTTTCCTTTTGGTGGACTAGGAGGAGGAGAAGGTGGAGGGCCCCTGGATCTTGTGTGATAAGTTGATGATGCTAGTATGTGCGAACCAACCTTTGGGGAATGGGGAATAATCAAAAGAAAGAAAGAAAAAAAAAAGGTAGCCAAGTTAGTAAGAGTTCTGAGGAAGAATATTTGCGGTATTTAAACACATATTGCAGGAATGTAAATTTGCGTCCTAATTTAGGAACCTTGTTGTGCCCGAGATAGGCCTAGTGACAAGTTGTTTTGGAGAACTTAAATGCCAATAATTGCCTCATTTCATTAATATAGAAATAGATGAATCCATCACCACACTAAGATAATAAAAGACAAGTCACTACTGGCACTTGGCCTTATTACATTTAGAAAAAGCAAATAGATCTAATCTACTTGGTCCCAGAAGGACCCTCCCCAGGCTTGATCTTCTTGGCTCTGTCTATCAGGTTCCCCACGTCGTGCATGCCCAACATCATGTATACTCTCTCTATATGTCCTCCTTCGGTTCCCTCAACATTCTGGCAGTCGACGACTCTTTTCCTCATCTTCCCCTCCAGTTCCATCAGACCCTGCTCCAAATACTCCATCCTTTCATTAGATTTCATAGCCCTTTCACTCCATTCATTGATCAGTTCCATATCAGTCTTGTGTTGCTCCAGATTCTTGGCCTCGGACTCATTAACCCTTTTGCGCAGTTTATTGTATCTCACTTGGGCTTCAGCAACTTTGTCTATGACCCCGTTTCCTCGACCGATTCCCGGCTCGACTACCCCGGCTATGCTGTCTCCCAACCATGATGGGTAAAATCGTACATGCCCTGCGTGGTACCTGTCTGGCTCGATGGTTTCCTTCTCCACATTGATCTTTGAGTGCCACATATCCTGAGCTTGACACCTGTAAGGGATCTGAAAGTCTAGCCACAAATGACTCATCTTTGCAACCCGCGGTACGACCTGCCTCCTGTCTGCTTGTCTCATAACCCTGATAGGAATATAAGGGTATATACCCCTTAACCAAATCAACACCAAGTGAGGAGCGTCCATAGATCTGATGATAAACTCGTCAGTAGGGAACCATTCAAACATCCACTGGACCTGATCCTCGGTCAGATTGTCGAAGAACTCCACCCACTCCGTAGAACTTTCTGGTTGAGCAAACCTGTCCGGGATATAAGTCATCCTCTTAGGGTGGTGGAAGGCTATGTGATCATTCTACGCCCTCCATGGAAACTCCTGACAATATTGACCCTTTTGGAGATGCTCTGGTAACCAAAGCTGCAGCAGCAAATTACAACCCTCGAAATTCTTGAACCCCTTCTGGCAGCGGTCTAAAGCCCGATAAATATCATCTATAATCATAGGGACTATGGTGTATGTTTGTCTCTTGATTCCCTCCATTAGAGTATTGGCTACTATAGCCAGTTTGTTGTGAATTTTGTCCCCTTTCATTGGGAACACTATCATGCCCAAGAAGCAAACAACGAACACGAACACTCTCGGTTGAATGTGACCCAAGGAAGTGATAGAGAAACCATCATGGAACATACAACAAGATTTGCTATGACCGTATCTCTCGTAGAGATAGCCAGAGGGTATGTAAGAGTTCTTTAAACACTCAAAATCTGCGTTCTTTTTTAGACCCATCATCTTTAGAAACCCCTTACCAGTGCGATTTTCCGGCACCAATAGACCAGAGCTGTCCCAAGTTAGTACAACAAATCCCCCTATTTATTCTAGGAGCGGGGTCATTTCTATGTTCCCAAAGTGAAACACAGACCTTTCACTATCCCAGAACATAGTTGCAGCTTCAATCAACATGTTGTTTGGTTGGATGTCTAACAGAGAAGGTAAATTTTCCAGGACTTTTCTCACATGTTTCTTGTCACTTGAGGAATGATCTTCCCACCAATCCAGTAGCAGTGGTGGTATATTGTGGACCATGCCAAACCTAGGGACATCGTAGCTCATTTTATGCAAAACAAAGAAGGTTAGGCCCTTTTCCCCCTCCTGATTCGACTATTAATACATCCATGATTAGCATATTGGCATTTAGTTCTCCAAAATTAATGCACAAAACATGGTTGCGTCCGTTGGGATTATGGAAACCCCGATGGAATTTTGGATAAGGTTTGTCTTAAGGGGTTATTATGTGGACAACAAATTAACCCGGCTAAGTTTGACCATGATGCATGTACAATCATAATCAGAGTAAGGTTGCTATGAAGGTCTATACTGGTACCCTCAAGCAGACAACTTGAGGGGGAAAGGCACGGAACCGTCGATCGCACCACTGATCGACTAGTTTTACCGCAAATAAGACTTTTCAAATTTAAAGGGTGATATATAGGAAGAGCGCAACCACTCATCAAGCGTTGCTAAAGGATTGATTACGCACGTGTGGAATATTATGCTGGGCATGATTTATGCAATAATAAATAGCATGTTGTCACGTTAAGAAAATAATAAATGCGGTATTTAATAATTGAAAGACGGTTAAAAAAGAAAACAAAGAGACAAGTCAGTTTCGTAGTGAATGAAATCATAAATACTTGAAAATAAATAATTAAGTTCACATAAAAGGAAAGGGAAAGGGTGCACATGTATCAGTAGAATAAAGCATGCTTAGACTAATTCACAGAAACAAGTTTGTCATGGTAAGAGCCTAAGGATCCCCAGCAGAGTCGCCATGCTATCGCGCTCCCTTTTCCTCGCGGAGTCCAGGTTTCGACATCTTTTGGGACAACTTATTTCCTTTTTGGGAAGGGGTATGGAATTTGAAGAGTCGCCACCTAACGGATTTAAGGTGCGTTAGGGCACCTAATGCATGTAACTCATAAACCGGTTTAAATTACCAGAGATTGGGTAAGGGCTCGAAATTACCTTGAGGGGAAGGTGTTAGGCACCCCTCGAGGTCCACAAAGGTGGGTCCTGACCAAACTCATTTGAGTGAATTAGTCATAAAGCAATTTAAACAAGTAGAGATTATTATAAAACGGGAATAAAAGGGGTCCTAGGTTTATTAACCTATATGATCACTTCTGTGCAATAATCGGTAAACTTTCCCCAAATGAGGTGTTATGCGTAGCATTAGCGCACATGTCATCATATCCTTTACTACCCAATTACCCTCCCCTTAATTATTACTTAAGCGATCCTAATTGAATATGTACTCTATGCGTGCATTACCTGCCCCTTTTCCTAGGGCCCTGGAGGTGTTTAGGACCTCTATCAAGGGGGTTCTAGACTCACCTGTAGTGCTTAAAAAGAGAAAATCTAAGAGACAAACAAAACAGATAGGAATGTTATATAACAAAGCAGTCAAAGGCTCACATTTACCTCCACAAATAAGAAAACAATGGCACGTCTCGAACAACAATTTTAAACACTTTAAAGTCCTATAGCAGGATATCTTGGTGAGCACAAAAGCAGGATATGCAGCAATTGTTAAGGCGAGGCAGTGAACACCTAATCAGTTTGCCTACTGATTTTTACGGTTTACTGAATCTGGGCAGGATCCTATAGACATAGTATCTAAGCGTGAATCTGACTATAATAATAAACTAGCGATTGACTTGTAACATGCATATTTTTATCTATTTAGACGCTATAGGCATGTTTTCTATGCACTGAAAATGATCACAAGCATTACTTCAGGACATATAAACACAGAAATTGATTTTACATTTTTATCTCTACAAACATGATATCTAAGTGTCACACTGTTTTTATACTTATTCCTTATAGGCATGACGACTAAGTGTTCATATTGATTTCAAATATGATTTCCAAGGACATGATATCTAAGTGAGCAGAATATTATACAAATTTGATAATTCCCAAAGGAAGATCCTATTGGCATGGTTTCTAATGAACATTGAGACTTGAATATATGCATGACCATGAATTTTCGATACAGAATTGATAAACGTCCCATAACAGGATTTCTAAGATGTAAAGTGGAAATTCAGCACAAATAATGAGATAAGTTCTATAGGCATGATTTCTAATGCATATAAACAATCACAACAATCCTATAGGCATGATTTCTACCTGATCCCCACAAAGATAATAAAAATCCCTCCCAGCTTTACTAATAACCCCAATATCTGTTTTTACAAGAATTATTATTATAGACCAGATATAAATGAATTACGTAATGAAATTACTATGCTATAGGGAACCTAGATAGGCCCAAATAAAACCTGGAAAACCAGGCCTTCACCCAAGTCTGAAATGCCAGTATCTCATAGTACCAAGATGGTATCCTGGTGTGTCAAAGTTACCCAAGGGCCTCAAGGACCCCGAGCAATGCTCACACAAGGAACCCTTTTAAAGAAACAATTTTGTGCATAAGTGTGGAAGAGCCAGCCCCAGTGTGTCAGAGTTCGGAGGAGTCTCATGGACTCCTAGGCAGTGCTCACACTGGAGGGGCATGACCCTAGATATTCTAAGAGCAGGGGTTGAAAAATAGTGCTTTAAAAATAGGAATAGTTTTAAGAGAACAATTTATAAGTAAAACAGGAGTAAACAGAACCATTGCAACACTCTAAGTCCAAACAAACACTTCCGGTCATCAGAAAAAGGGACAAAAGCAGGATCACAACTATTTCAAGCAAAGCTTTACATTTCCTGGATTTAACTTAGTTCATTAATTAACACTAAGTGGGGAACATAGCATGCCGGGAGTAGAATAATAAACAAACAACTATTCCAAGAAGGGTAGTAGGGGTTAGGAACGTAGAAGTCCTGAAGCAGGAACACATAGAACTGGTCAAGAGTGATAGAATGCTAGTTAACACAAAGTAGGTTGTCAATTTGTAACAACAAGATTCCACAACACTCAACAGGGATAGACATACTGATCAAAAACCAAAACAGGAGGCACATAAGTTTAATAACCAGATTACACAACACAGGATAGGACATAGAAACGGAAGTAATCATGTTGACTTAAAGCAATAGATAGGAAAGACATAGAAGTCTGGATTCATGGAAGTACTCAGGCTAAATAAGGTCAATAAACAGGAAAGACAGAGGTAGTCATACTAATTGGGATAAATTCACATAAAAGACATGGATCTAATTTCACAGAAGTGGCCATACTAATTGAGGTCAATAGGCAGGAAAAATAGATGTTTAAATACGGAAGTGAAAAAGCAATAAACTGGAAAGATGGAAGTTTAAATACAGGAGTAAACATGTTAATTGAGATCAACAAACAAAAGGAGGCATGGATTTAACTACACAGAAATAGTCAGAGCAATGAACAGGAATACACATAGGTATGGTTTCAATGTGTGTAAAGGGATACTAAGAGGGGAGACATACCAGTTAAAGACAACAAACAAAAGATGAACGTATGCAGAACTCAGTGGTCTAGCCTTGGCTGTCAGCCGGCTAGACAATGTAGTAAACACAAGTAGCAGAAGGGTTTCAATGAGAGCAAAGTTTTTGTGTGTGGGGGGGGGGGGTGTTTCTTTCTGAATTTTGTTCGTGTCAAGAAGAATCAGAATGAGAGTTTATATATCACTTAGTAAGGTAAAACGAAATAAGGAAATAATAACTCAGAGTTCATAAAACAGGGTAATCAAATAAATCAACCAGTTAATTGGGGAATTAACCCAATCATTTCATACATAAAATTCGGGAGAGACCCCTTAAATTGGGGAGGGTCAATTAACAACACAAATTGG
The DNA here is from genome assembly GCA_005239525.1 of Nicotiana knightiana. NCBI lineage: Eukaryota > Viridiplantae > Streptophyta > Magnoliopsida > Solanales > Solanaceae > Nicotiana > Nicotiana knightiana. The sequence goes on along the minus strand of ML400020.1, from coordinate 92,064 downwards.
GGTTCAAATAAGGTAACAAATTATTCATACACCATATAGGAGTCAATCAAACCCCCTAAATCAGACTAATAGTCTAGTTAAGGCAAGTATTACTAATTAAAGTCATAAATAAGGAAATAGGTAGAATCACAGAGAAATATTGATTTTAACAGGAAAATATGACTCGAACCCTAAATAAACACAGCCAAAATATTTGATTGACAGAAATAAATACATAACGGGAAGAAGATTGAGGTAATCAGTGCAATAAACAACAATTAGTCAAATCAACAAAGAATAATCAAATTTAAACACTTGAAAGTTTGAAAATCGTTTGAAGAGAACTTAGGACGAACCCTAGTTCTTAGAAATCAATGGAATCAAATAATAATAAGAAAAATATAGGGTTTTTTCGAAGAAAAATACCAAATAATACTCAGAAATATTTTAGATCTACAAGGATCTGAACGGACCCAAGTAGTCATAAGATTAGGGTTTTCAGAATTGACAGAGATGAAAGGAAACTCCGTCTAAAATCATCGAATCGGACCATAAATAGGAAGAAAATAGTATTCATGAATGGAGATGACCATAGACAGGCCTGTGAAAAGGTTTCGAACAATACCAGGTTGAATATCTTCGAGATTATTTCCTAAATCAACAAAATTGAACTACCAGAAGATGTAGAGAGCCGGCAAGGGCCGGAAAAACAGAGAAACCTCATGAACTGTAAGATGTTTTGGTGACGACGGCTAGTTTTTTAAGGAGCGTCATAGAGAGAAGGGAAGGGGTTAGGTAAACGAAGACGGCGGGGGAAGGGAAATGAGGGGGTTTAGGGTTGGCTTTAGGTTAAAAAAGGAAGGAATTAACGTGAACCGTTGATCTAAGAGATCAACGGCCACGATTAGAGAAGGATTTGGGTCGGGTAGATACAGAATTTGGCCTGGGGGCAAATTGGGCTAAGTTTTAAGATATTTTGTCTTGATAGAATTGGTTAAGTCCGAAAAATTAAAAGAATTAAAAGGGCTATTTATTAAATACCCAATTAACCAATAAAATAATTTGTAAAAATAATTAGCAAATTATAAAAAATTGATTTTCATGCATACAATGATTTAACATAATTACTCAACATTATAAAAATATAATGTAATAATGCATACATGGGTCATTATTGCAAAGTTATTGCGGTTATAACCTAAAAATGTAAATGTGACTATTTATGAAATAATTAAAGCTTAGTATAAATATAAATAGTAAAATTAAGCCATAAAATTGTTATAAAGTCATTTGTGATGCAATTAGTAATTATTTATATAATAAAAATACTAGGATAAATTAATAAAATCTTTAAAAAAAATGCAGAAATTATAAAAAAAAATTAGTTGATGCTCATGTACTACTTTGAAGATAGATAAGCATTTTAAAAAATAGTATAGGGAAAAATTGGGTACCAACAATGGGGTCGGTTGTACTGATACTGCAGTCTGCACTTTCTGTGCAGATCAAGGTATCGGTCCGAGCTGATTCTAAGATCATAGCTGACTTCTACGCAGGAGACCCGAGGTAGATCTGCTGATGTCCGCAGATTCCTGGAGTCACCTCATATATGCTTATTTACTGTTTCCTTTAGCTCACAAACAATTATACATTTTTCTTTTAGCCAAACGTTTGTAGTAAATTCTTAGTAGTCCGTGAATCTTGACTCCATATCATGGGTAGCTAGACATGTAGATATCATATGCGCAGTGTTATTATGCAAATTTCATTTCTTTATTAAAGTTCTATTTGTTGAAATGCAGTGGATCTCCGTAAATTTTAAGATTTTTATATTGTAAATCTCTAATGTTGGCTTGCTAGCAAGTGCAGCTTTAGGCATCATCACGGTCCCGACGGTGGAAATTCGGATTGTGACAGGGTGTTCTGAGGCTAAGGAAAAATTTGAATAATGTATTTTTACTTGTTGGTATGATTGAATGGGGTCCCAATGGGCTCGAGTGTGTTTCAGATCATGGTTGAGAAACTAGTTAAGCTAAGGATTTGGAGTTTGACCATGGTCAATATCGGGTCAAGATGACCTCTCTATGTTTTGAGTGCATGAGTAGGTTCGTAGCATGTTTTATGATTAAAGTGCATATGTTGTTTGTGTCCGGGAGGTTCCGAATGAGTTTGGGGTGCTAAAACGAAGATTCTTTTGTTGCTGATTTTCTGGTGTAAAATTACTACAAAAATGTCATTTTTGTCTCTTAAATTTTTGAACTTCCTTTAAAATTTCAAAACATCAGACCTCCCTCATTTTAAGGCCAAATTGGGTGTTTCAAAAGGCTCTTGGGTGTAATCTCGCAAGGACAATGTTGGACTTATCAAATGTGAGTTTTGGAGTCATCTAGGACCTAATTCGAGCTATAACTACTGTTGCATTTTTTATTTATTCCGGAATTTAGTCACTTTTCTAACATGGTTTGGGAGCTCGGATTTGGGCGATTTTGGAGAAAATTTTCATTACATGGATTGGGGTAATTGTATTCTACTCGGTTTTGATTATATTTCGTGATTCCATCTTTGTTTTTGGCATTTGATTGATGATTTCAAAAGAGAAATAAGGGATTTTCTCTAAAATTTCCTAAAGTGAATTTTTGAGTTGTAAATATTTATTCTGTCACGACAAAAAATCCACTATAGGCCGTGATGGCGCCTAAAGCCACCGCTAGGCAAGCCAATGGTGATTAACAAACTTACTTACTCATTTCATTATCTTTAAAATCATAAATCTCGTTAAATAAATAGAGTGAAATCTGGTACTCGTAGAACACCCGTGATTTTATTTCCAATTTTCGTATAAGATATGAATTACATGGTGAAATGATAATGATTACGTGAACTACAATATTGAACATCTAGTTGGAACCCCCCAAAATCTGGTGTCACGAGTGTATGAGCATCTACTAAGACATATAATAAAATACAACATCTGTCTGTAATATTTGGCTTATTTCCAAATATTACGCGCGACGTTGCCGAGGCGAACGACCCGATCCCATAAGAGTGTTTCATGAAGATGCCGAGACGAACGACCCGATCCCATAAGAGTATTTATATAAATGCCGAGGTCAATGGCCCGATCCAATAAGAATACGATACTGCGGAGGCGAATGACCCGATCCCTTAAGAATATGATACTGCCGAGGGGAATGGCCCGATCCCATAAGAATATGATACCTTAATGGTCCTTGACCCCACTCCCGAATAAACATGTGAGTTATGAAATTTAAGGAATCTTTCGAAGAAAACGCACGACGCGGGAGAAATCCATAAGGGGATCACAATTACTCCGCGGCTAAATCAAGTAGCTCATCAAATCTCTACAATAGCGAGTCTTTCACTCTACGCACGTCTAGTCTTAGGTCGCAACGCGTAATAAAGGAGTTTAACAGGAAATGATAACTCAAATAGTACAATTAAAGCATGGCGTAAAACTAAGTCTACCCGGACAAATCAGAAATCTTAGCATACGCACGGACACTCGTCACCTCATACGTGCGTAGCTCCCACAACATGTAGCACATAAGAATATAATACCTACAGGGTAAATTCCCTCTTATAGGGTTAGACAAGAGACTTACTCGCTCCAAAGTTCCATAACCGGCTCTAATGCCTCTCTAATTACTCGACTCAAAGCCAAACGATCCGAAACTAGTCAAACAATGTGCAAATAAATTAAAATATACTCCAATGCCTATAATTAATCCATTTATAACAATTCCCAACTCCGCTCTAAAGTCAATAAAGACAACCTTCGGGCCCACGTGCCCGGGTTTCAAAAATTTTCGAAAATAAACTTTACCCATGACATCACAAACTCAAACATACAATCTATTCAAAATTCCATGTCCAATTTTGTGGTCAAAGTCAAAAAATATGATTTCTAGGTTTTTCTTAAAAAATTCCACAAATTTTCCTCAATTTCCATGTTAACTCCTTATAGAATTTATGTAATTAACTTACAATATGTGTGAATTACTTACCTTGCAGTAGATGATGAAAATCTTGCCTCCAAGAGCTCAAAAAACCGGCCAACCAAAAGAAAATGTGAGAGAAATGGGCTAGGCCCCGAAATGAAGTTATAGCAGCCTCAGATGTCGCATTTGCGACATGAGGCTCACAAATGCGATGGTCGTAAAAATGAAATTGGCATCACAAATGCGAAGCCCGACCAACATTGTCAGCGTAGCAAATGCGACAAAAGTCTCGCAAATGTGAGCTCGCAAAAGCGACAGTATGTTCGCAAATGCGAACTCTCCTGCCCCAGCCCATCATTACAAAAGCGAGAATGATCTCGCAAATGCGGCTATCGAAAATGTGATAAGAACATCGCAAATGGAAGAATATTGTACTAGAACCAGTTGAACCTCTAAACACTCTTCCGGAACGCGTCCAAAACTCATTCGAGCCCTCAAGGCTCCAAACCAGACGTCCACACAAGTCTAAAAACATAACGCGAACATGCTCGGGCGATCAAAATACCAAAATAACATCTAGAATCACGAATCGGACACCAAAACACATAAAAATCACCATGAACTTCAAGAACTTCTAGAATTCCAACCAATCTCCGAACCACACCAAATCAATCCCGAACGACACCAAAGTTTTCATGCAAGTTCCAAATTAAGAAACAGACCTATTCCAAGTTCCTAAACCCAAAATCCGAACTACATAGCCTTAAAGTCAAACCATTGTCAAACTTAGGAAATATAATAAACTTTCAAACATTCAAACTTCGGCGACCGCATCCGATTCATACTTAAACATCCAGGAATGATGCCAAACTTTACGCACAAGTCACAAATCACGATACCAACCTATTCCAAGGCTCGGAACCCTAAACGGACATCGATAATACCCAAAGTCCACTTCAAAATAAACTTAGGAAATTCTAAAACCTTCAAAATTCCAGCTTTCCATATTAAGTGTCGAAATTCTCTCAGACCACCCGATACTCAATCCGAACATACGCCCGAGTCCAAAATCACCATACAAACATATTGGAACCTTCAAATCCTGCTTCGGAGGTTGTTTACTCAAAAGTCAAACCTTAGTCAACTCTTCCCACTTAATGCTTCCGAATTAAGAATTTTCCTTCCGAAACAACTCCGAACTTTCAGAAATCCAATTCCGACCACACGTACAAGTTGTAATACATGAAGTGAAGCTACTCAAGGCCTCAAACCGTAGAACGATGCGCTAGATCTCAAAACCACCGGTCGAGTCGTTACATTCTCCCTCACTTAAACATACGTTCATCCTCAAACGTGCCAAGAACTGCTCCTGAGTTGCCTCAAAATCACTGCTCAACCCCTTGTGCACCTACCCGTGAAACCGAAACCCAGGTGAATACATTTTCTCAAGCCAAAATGAAGATCCTCTCTTTTATTAGTCAATAAGTGTTAGAACCAAATGCCAACCTTTGAATTCCTCTACAAGACCTGATTCTAACATACGAACATCATATTAATCTCCAAACGCTGAACCCACACATGATCATGCACCCATGCTGACATCACACAATGCACCACATAACTCATTTTCCTATGATAACCTCCCCCAAGCACAAAAACTGCAAATTCACTGACCCGACGCCTGTAATATACCTTATAACACATCTAAGCTTGGTCTCAATCCTCACAATAATGCAACGACGAAAGATGCGCAAGAACATATATTCACCCTTTAAATCAATAACTCACAGAGTTCCTCCGCCAACAAGAACTATTACCACACTCTGAACTAAATAGGGACATTTCTCTTTAATATACCTTACATAAATCCCATTGCACCGATTTCAGGTCCAATAACCTCGTCTCACATAGTACAAGTTGCTCAGAAAATAAGCCACCTCAAACACTAACCAAGATCTCATATGACGCCAACATCTCGCAAACAAGCTATAACTCAAAAACGACACAAACGGAAGAACAAACTCTGCAAAAGAACTACCCAACCCACCTAATGAATAAAATGGACGAGCAGATGCTATGAACCCTTCTCAGCGAATGAAAAACAAAATACATAGAAATAAGTATAGGTAATCGTACTCAACGTCTCACTGTTGTGGCGTGGAACCCGATCAACACATGATACCGTTGCGGCGTGCAAACCGATCCAAGCAACATACGTGTGGCGGCGTGCCACCCGATCAACACATAATAATAAATAAGGAAATACCCATCAAGCCATAATGCTTATACATGCGAAATACCCAAATATCGGCCACAAGCACGCCAAGTGCATAAATACGACTCTGGGGAGACGGATAGCGCCATGCGCCACAAAAACTCAAGCACGACTAAGGTGCAATAACGACAAGCTACACAGGACCAGAACCAAAGGAATAGAGCATCTCTCAGTCATAAACTCTCTGCGAACGACATCACCAAAATCTCTATACCAAATTTTCAATCTCTAACAATCAAATGACAAACACACCACACTTAATACGATCTTCCCGTGGGATATATTCCCACAACCTTTCGCGCCAGGTAGTAAAATCTGAACGTTAATGGCCATCGACCATGCTATTTCTATAATACTGGCCAACATCCGCATTTCAATAACCAACACTCCTATTAGAAATAGACCATCCTCAGGCTGCTCGAAAATAGTGACAGCATACTCTGAACATCTGAAATCCTCCCCCGCTCCTCCGAGCTCGTGACATTATTATCAACACCGAACAACAACCTTGATTCTCAACTTCCAATTTCCATACCGTTGACTAGAGTTGTCATGTCGATACGTGAGAATACAAGTATTTCATCATAACTCCTGAACCCCCAATAGAAAAAAACACTCCATCATCTAGAACCCATTTCGCTCAACACATTTTAGAGGAGCAATTGCAACACGCAACCAAATTCCCATAACCGCAGAAAACACAAACCTCAAGTTGTGGTCTAAACCACCATGACTCTTCCGGTATCTATCTACACATAACAAACCTCACAATCAAATACCTCCAATCATTCAAATTATGGTGGATGTCAAGCCCGTAGTATTTCCGCAAATCACCTGTATAGCTTAATACACCGAAGGAATTGATCATTTCAACAACCATGCTAATTCAACCCCTCAATAACTAACCCACTTCTTGCAATTTACTTTTGATTTGCCTTTAAAATAATAATAGCTCCCTTCAAATAGATAACAGACCTCAAACAACACTCATCCCGAGTGACCCAAAATCACGAGACCACGTCGTCGCAACATCCATAAGCCATATTATACACTCTTCATGCACTTAATAGTATCTCCCACTAATGCACCACGCTAAGAAGATCTTCTATGAATCTGAAGTTGTGTCTCCCACTTCTGTAACACCGCACCGAAGACCTGATAATGACATATAATACTCCAAGTACCCTTCAAATTCTGATGCAAACCCTAGTCTTCAGTCACATAACGAACTCGGAAAATCCTTAAGCACCACACCTTAAATCTTGAATCCACTAAGACCATTACTGAGAGTTGCCCACTCTAATCCAGTCTAGATTATTTAACCAAATAACTAGTGCTCCGTTAGAACATGTGAAACCCCATGAAGCTACCAGATGAATCATTTTCCTTGCCCATCACACCAACAGAAGCATAACTTCGAGCCATCATCAGCACCTGCACATGAATAATCTTCTTGGTCATAAGGCGAAATGTAGCACATAAACGTCAAACTTCCTTATCCAAAATTTCTCATCTTCTTGGTCATAACTAATCCACCAATGCACCGATAACCTGAAACCATAAAAGAACACTACCACGTGCCTCACTTATAGACAATGGGCTCCCCCAATTAGCTTTACACTATAATCACATAAATCCAAACCCCACCATGACCACTTCTTCCCAGTTACCATGATCCCACGCCGTTGGTCAACAAAATTTCTCATAAGTTCTTGTTGGACTAATCATAATACATCCCAAATTATCCACCACAATCGTCCACTCGACCTCCAAACTTCATTGCTATAGTTCCATCATGAAATCAACTAACCTCCCTAGGTCCGCACTAACCCGCCATCCGTAAGAATCCCTTCATTCATTAACATCACCTAAAGGTCCACAGTTTGTTTTCAAGCCCTTCTAGCAACATTCAAAATTTCCTAGGCATAGAAACCACCTCACATATCATCTCATTTGAGCCATCAACACTGGAGACGCCGATTTGATCTTGAAGTCGCAGCACACAACCATCTCTGATAATTTCTTCTTAGGTTCCATCTAACAACATAATGCCTAGTGTAAAACAAATGAAGACCAACATGCCGATGAGCCTCAACGCATTGAATTAAGGATGGAACATACGCCCAAGTCTGAAATAATCATACGAACATATTGGAACCTACAAATCCTGCATCCTAGGTCGTTTACTCAAAAGTCAAACCTTAGTCAACTCTTCCAACTTAATGCTTCCGAATTGAGAATTTTCCTTCCGAAACAACTCTGAACTTTCCAAAATCCTATTTTGACCGCATGTACAAGTTTTCATACATAGAAATAAGTACAGGTAACTGTACTCAACGTCTCACTATTATGGCGTGCAACCCGATCCACACATGATACCATTACGGTGTGCAAACCGATGCAAACAACATACGTGTGGCGGCGTGCCACCCGATGAACGCATAATAATAAATAAGGAAATACCCATCAAGCCATAATGCTTATACATGCGAAACACTTGAATAACGGCCACAAGCATGCCAATTGCATAAATACGAATCTGGGGGAGATGGATAGCGCCATGCACCACAAAATATCAAGCACGACTAAGGTGAAATAATTATAAGCTACACAGGACCACAACCAAAGGGATAGAGCATTTCTTAGTCACAACCTTTTCCGCTGGCGACAACACCAAAATCTCTATACCTGATTTCAATCTCTAACAATCAAATGACTAACACATCACACTTATACGATCTTCCCATGGGTTATAATCCCATGACCTTCCGTACATGTAGTAAAATCTAAACATTAATGGCCATCGACCATGCTATTTCTCTAATATTGACTAGCATCCGCATTTCAATACCCAACACTCCTACCACAAAACAGGACATCCTCAGGCTGCCCAAAAATAGTGCCAACATACTCTGAACATCTTAAATCGTCCCCCGCTCCTACAAGCTCGTGACATTATTATCAACAACGAACCGCAACCTTAATCCTCAACTTCCGATTTCCATACCGCTCACTGGAGTTATCATGCCGCTATGCGAGAATTCAAGTATTTCATCATAACTCCTGGACCTCTAATAGAATAAACACTCCATCATATAGAAACCCTTTCATTCATTACATTTTAGAGGAGAAATTACAACACAAAACCGAATTCCCATAACCGCAAAAAACACAAACCTCAAGTTGTTGTCTAAACCACCATGACTCTTCCGGGATCCATCTAGACATAAAAAACCCTCATAATCAAACACCTCAAATCATTCAAATTCCGGTGGATGTCAAGCCCGCACGTACTGCCACAAATCATCTGTATAGCTTAACATACCGAAGGAATTGATCATTTCCACAACCATGCTGATTCAATCCATCACTAACTGAACCAACTTCTTGTGATTTACTCTTGACTTGCCTTCGAAATAAAAATAGCTCCCTTCAAATACATAGTAGGATTTAAAAAACACGCATCCCGAGTGACCCCAAATCACGAGTCCCCATCGTCTCAAAAACCATAATACATTTTATACACTCTTCATGCACTCAATAGTATCTCCTACTGATACATCGTGTTGATTAGATCTTCCTTGAATCTGAAGCTGTTTCTCCCACTTTTCTAACACCTCACTTCAGACCCAATGATTATATAGAATACTCCAAGTACCCTTCAGACTTTGCTGCAAACCCCAGTCTTCAGCCACATAACGAACCCGAAAAAACCTTAAGCACCACACCTTAAATCTTGAAACCACTGAGACCATTACTGAGAGTATCCCACTCAAATCCAGTCTCGATTATTTAACTAAATAACTAGTGCTCCATTAGAACATGTGCACTCCCACGAGGAAACCAGATGAATAATTTTCCTTGACCATCACATCCACAGAAGCATAACTTCTTTTCCATCCTCAACACCTGCACACGAATCAATAAGGCGAAATGTAACACATAAATGTCAAACTTCATTATCAAAAATTTCTCGTATTCTTAGTCATAACTAATCCACCAATGCACCGATAGCCTGAAACCATACAAGCACACGATCACGTGCCTCACTTATAGACGGTGGGCTCCCCCAATTAGCTTTACACTACAATCACATAGATCCAAACCCCACCATGACCACTTATTCCCAGTTACCATGATCCCACGCTGTTGCTCAGCCAAATTTCTCATAAGTTCTTTATGGACTAATCATAACACGTCCCAATTATCCACCACAATCGTACACTCGACCTCCAAACTTCATTGCTATAGTTGCATCCATTATGAAATCAACTAACCTCCCTGGGTCGGCACTAACCCACCATCCGTAAGAGTTTCTTCATTTATTTACATCACTCGAAGGTCCACAATATGTTATCAATCCTTTCTACCCACATTCAAAATTTCCTAGGTATAGAAACCACCTCAGAGATTATGTCATTTGAGCCATCAAGACTAGAAACACCGATTCAATCTTGAAGTCACATCACACAACCATCTCCGATAAATTCTTCTTAGGTTTTATCTCAGAACACTGTACCAGAGGAAAACAAATGAAGATCAACATGCTGATGAGCCTCAATGCATTGAATCAAGGAAGATGACACCATAATATTAACAAGAGTCCCTCAAAACTCGAAGTTATCAATTCTCGACTGTAGGCAACACAAACTCTAGGCTGAAATCACAGAAGACCTCTCTGTATGGTGAAGATAATAGCCCACTCGAATACGCAGAGAATAGTATCCTGCACCATATCTGCAGTACCTTTACAACTCCTCGATGCCCAATTGGTATCAAACGCTCAACACCGTACAAGAATGAGTAGAAAGAAAATGAACACATAAGCCTCGATGGAATCAAATCTCACGATAAGGAATCAAGAATGTAAGTGCTCCTAACAAACTTGTAACCTCTCGAAAAAAGTACAAACATCTCCGTACTGATCCGCAAGACTGTAACGACCCGGCCGGTCGTTCCGAGAGTTTAGCCCAGTTTCATCGGCTTCAGAGTGGTCATGGTAAGAATTGAGGCACTTAGTCTCTTAAAGTAGCCTAATAGTTGAAAAAGTCAACTGAGAGTTGACTTATTGGTAAACGACCTCGGAATGCGGATTTTATGGCTTGGACAGCTTCATTAGGAGATTTTGGACTTAGTACTGTGTTTGGAATGATGTTTTGATGTCCAGTGTAGAATTAGGCTTGAATTGGCGAAAGTTAGTTTTTGGCGATTTCTGGTCGGCAGTGGAAAATAGGCTATCGGGGTCAGAATGGAATTCCAGAAATTGGAACAGGTTCGTAATGTCATTTTGGATATGTGTGCAAAATTTCAAGTAAATCGGATGTGTTTTGGCTGGTTTCGGCATCATTGGCGAGATTTAGAAGTTTCAAAGTTCATACGTTTGAATTTGATGTAATTTTGGTGTTTTCGAGTTGTTTTTGGTGTTTCGAAGGCTCGACTAAGTTTGAATGATGCTATGGGGTGTGTTGGTATGTTTGGTTGGGGCCCCGAGGGGCTCGAGATTGATTTCAAATGGTTGGCCGCGGTTTGAACTTGGGAAATTTGCAGCAAATGGCTGCTGGTGTAAAGCTACTGGAGTGGCTGCACCTGTGGATGGGCAGCCGCAAGTGCGACGCCACAGGTGTGAAGGTCCATGCGCAGGTGCAAAAGGAGGCTAGGCAAGAGGAGTCCGCAGGTGCAAAGAGTTGGCCGCGCCTGCGAAGCAGCAGGTGTGGAGAAGAGATCGCAGGTGCGAGAATTTGGTCTGTTAGTGGGATTTCGCAGGTGCGCACCTGGGATTGCAAGTGCTGGTCCGTAGGTGCGAGGAAAGGTCCGTAGGTGCAGATTAACTGGGCAGAATAGTATAAAAGGGTGCCTCCACAAAATTTTGGTTATTCTACAATTGATGCATGCGGTTGGAGCTTATTTGAGGGCAAATTGAAGAAAGAATTTGAGGGTCTTCAGTGGAGGTAATTTCCCAGATTATAAAAGTCATTTCTATGCTATTGTTTTTCAGATTAGGCTTGTAATTTGAAGGATTAAAGTAGAAAAAGTTTGGAAAACAGGGGAGGAGGTTTGGAAAATTCTTTTGGCGATCTGGGTACGCAATTGTGGTCCGATTGTGGTGTTCTTGGTATGTGTAGAATAGTGGGAGGACGAGGTTTCTAGTGATGTAAATTTTATCGAATTCCAAGACGTGGGCCCGAGGCTCGGGTTTGGCTGAATTTTGAGATTTTTGTATAAATTGATAATTTTCGATTGGGTTGTGTTCCTTTAGCATATATTGATGATGGTAAACTGGTTTTGGTTAGATTCGGAGCAATCGGTAGCCAATTTTAGGGGCAAGAGCATCGCGGATTAGTGTTGTTGCCCGGTGGAGGTAAGTAATGGCTATAAATCTTGTTTTGAGGGTATGAAACCCCGGACTTCATATTTCTCATTGCTTTTAGAATGGCGCACATGTCCGATGACGAGTATGTAGCGCGCACTGATTTTTTGATTGGACTTGGTCCTCTCTGCGGCAACTACTGAGTTGCATATTTTAATCTGAATCATATGTTAAATTGTGTTCTAAAGACTATTGCTATATTTGGGCTATAAGCCATGTTTGGGGCCTCGTGCCGACTTGTTTAGACCCCTTGGGGGCTTTTTTTTACTACTATTTCCTCACTGTTTATTGATGATTTACACTCAGTCACATTGTGCTTACCCTTTTCGAAACTCAGCCTGGTTTACACTATTTTAAGATATAAAATGATGTTTTGGGTCGAGTACCCCGTTTTTACTAATATGCACGAGGGGCTTTTTAGAGGTTCTGACTGAGTGAGGCCGAGGGCCTGGTTGTGAGGATATGATACGCCACGAGGTGGCTTGATATTAGCGCTTGGGCTGAAGGAGCCCCTCCAGAGTCTGTACACACCCCCCACTGAGCGCAAGTACCTACTGAGTGCGAGTGTCGAGTGCCGAGTGCCGAGTGACGAGTGATTGAGAGGCAGGAATGACTGTGAGGTATGCCCGAGGGGCTTATTATGAGTGACTGTGAGGTATGCCTGAGGGGCTGATTATGAGTGACTGTGAGACATGCCCGAGGGGCTGATTATGATACATGTTTTTGCCCGAGGGGCTACTTATGATTTTACCACTTTCACTCTGAACTTATGAAATATGTTTTTCCCGAGGGGCTTTTTTATGATTTTCAGCATTTTTACACTAAACTTATTGAAAGTTATGTTGAAACTATTGGCAAGTATATTTCCAAATGATTTTTTACTGAAATCGGCTTTTACGCATGATGATTTAACGTATACATTGTTCGAAAGAAAGGTTGTGCTTATTGTCAACTGATGAATTGATTTTTATGTGTTTCTTGCTGCTCAGACCTGATTTAGTTTCATTACTACTGAGTTGGTGTACTCACATTACTCCCTGCACCTTGTGTGCAGATCTAGGTGTTAGAGAAGGGTGAGCTGTGTATCTGTTCCAGAGATTTCTCGGAGGTTTGCGAGGTAGCTGCATGCGTCCGCAGTCCCTCTCTCTCTCCTGCTTACTATTATAGAATTTATTTTATTTTGAGTTGTATATTTTTATGTAGATGCTCATGACCAGTGACTCCGGGATCTCGGGGGTTGTATTTAATATTCAGTATAGCTTTAACTGTTTAAAAATGTTTAAAAGAAACCTTTACGGGTTATCAGTTTAGTAAAGATGTAAATGGAAGCTTATTGCGATTTGAGTGTTGTTTTTTGGCTGGCCTAGTTCCACGATAGGCGCCATCATGACTGGTTTAGATTTGGGGTCATGACAAAGACTCTGCTAGACTTGCTCATGACTCGTGAGACCTAAATGAACCTAACCCTCTGATACCAAGCTGACATGTCCCAAAATCTACTATAGGCCGTGATGGCACCTAACACCACCGTCAGCAAAGCCAACAATGATTCACCAATTTAGTTACTCATTTAATTATCTTTATAATCATAAATCTCGTTAAATAAATAAAGTGAAATCTGGTACTCATTGAACACTCGTGATTTTATTTCAAATTTCCGTATAGGATATGAATTACAAGGTGAAATGATAATGATAATGTGAACTACAATAATGAACATCCAGTCGGGCATGAGCATCTACTAGGAAACATAATAAATACAACGTCCGTCTGGAACACAAGTTAGATAGGAGAAGGTAAATACTCTGATGGAGACTCTATATGCTAAGATCGTAACATGGAATGAAACTCACCATAAGTCCCCGCAATAGACTCACCTTTGCACCCCAAAGACCACTAGACATATATATACTTGCACAATAAGTGCAGACACTTTAGCATGAGTACGTAAATCAATGCATACCTAGTAAATATCTAGCCTAACCCCAGAGAAATAGCAACAAGGGGTTGACATCGACACTTACTAATGGTCCAATAAATAAAATGCTATAGGAAGTAAGAAAATATGAGGCATGAGAAATATACAGTATAAACAAATATAGGTACGTGGTACAATCCTCCTCTGAACAGTAAACTCAAGCTCTAAATTAGCGATCCCCTACTCAACTGGAGTATATATGAAAATGGTCCCCACCAGATAGGTCGTCACAAATCAAATCAGGAAAACTCACGGATATGATGGCTTTTTACCAAATATTACGCACGACACTGCCGAGGTGAACGACCCGATCCCATTAGAGTATTTATAAAAATGCCGAGATGAACGACCCCATCCCATAATAATATGATACCGTCAAGGCGAATGATCCGATCCCATAAGAGTATGATAGTGCAGAGGCGAATGGCCCGATCCCATAAGAATATGATACTTTAATAGGTCCTTGACCCCACTCACTAATAAATGTGTGAGTTATAAAATTTAAGGAAGCCTTTCGAAGAAAACGCTCAACGCGGGAGAAATCTGTAACGGGAGCACAATTACTCCGCTGGTAAATCAAGTAGCTCATCAAATCTCTACAATAACGAGTCTATCACTCTATGCAGTCCTAGTCTCAGGTTGCAACGCGTAATAAAGGAATTCACATGAAAAGATAACTCAAATAGTACAATTAAAGCATGGCGTAAACCTACGTCTACCTAGACAAATCAGAAATCCTAGCATACGCATGGACTCTCGTACTTCATACATGCATAGCTTCCACAACATGTAGCACATAAGAATATAACACCTACGGGGTAAATTCCCTCTCACAGGGAGTTACACCTCATGTTTCGTACATAAGAGTACATCGTAAGTCAATTGATGTAAGCTCAGAACTGAGATCATCTTTGAAAGTATATAAAGTAAGTTAATCATGTTACCATGGAGGTTACAAAATATTTAAGATCATGAATAACAAGTACCAACGCGATCACAAAGGGTAGTTTGGCACTGGGGGGAATTCTCTCTACACGATTGCGAGAGGAGGTCTGTGATTGCGTAAGGTTGGTTTTCAGTGAATCGCGAATGCGTGAAGAAAGTCACGTTCGTGTAGAAGGATTTTGGGCCTGCAGGTTCACGTGTGTTTGTTCATTGCGGTCGCGTGGTATGTTCGGCGATCGTGTAGCTTGATGAGGCGGTGTTTCGCGTTCCCGTGTGGTCTTCCGTGATCGAGTACCGTTAGTTTGGCAGCCTGTGATTTTGTGATTCGCAATCGCGAAGCTATTTCCACGATCGCGAAGAAGAATTTATACTTGGGCAGAACTTAAATTTCAAAACGAGGGTTTATTTTCTTATTTCACAATTTGGACTTTGAGAGCTCGGTTCAAGGCGAATTTTCAAGGAATTTTTAGAGGGATTGTTGGGATAAGAGTTCTTAACTTGTTTTTGATTAAATTCCACTATTCTATCATTGATTTAATCATGTAATTAAATATTAGGGTGAAAAATTGATGAAAAAGTATAGAAGTTCTTACACTGAATTTTGAGTTTTGAAAGGAGAATTGAGGTCAGATTTGAATAATTATTGTATGGTTGGACTCAATATCAAATGGGTGTTCTGATATTATAATTTGGTCGGGTTTGAGACGCGGGCCCATGGTGACTTGTTGGGAAAATTTTCCAATTCTTTGCTAAGATTATGATTTCATTATTTAAATTAGTTTCGTATTATTATATTTATAGTATGTACTGTTTTGGATAGATTCTGGCCGCTCAGAGTCAGAAAATCGAGGGAAAGGCTTCTAGTTGATTGATTTAGCATGATTTGAGGTAAGTGACTTGTATAACCTTGTGTGGGAAAAATATCCCTTAGAATTTAGTATTGTTGTGATAATTTGAGATACGTGAAGGCCATGTACGCAAGGTGACGAGTGCGTACACATGGTAAATATTGAAATTTTCAGTCTTAGCTTTGTAGTTTCCTTTTCATGCCTTAATTGAGTTACTTTAGCATGTTATAGTCACCATATTTAGACTAATTTCACATGTCTACTTGCCTTATCTCTTATTTGCAACTTGTATTACATGTTTTGTTAAATTACTTGCCTTTCATATTAATTATCTGTGGAAATTTTTTACTTCAAATTGTTATCCTTGAAATATTTTGCTGTTGAGTTTTGTGTTGATTTGCAAAGGCCGTTGTTTTTATAGTGGCAAGGTGTAGGTTTTGAAGTGTCATTTTATTTATTGTTATGTTTTGGTTTCCTTGTTACTATTGAGGTGATTGTTTTGGTTGTGTGTAGGAGGTTTCTGTCGTGTTATTTTTATTGTTTGCACGAGGTTTTTGCCGTGCTTTTTTATTTTTTGCACAAGGTTTCTACCATGCTATTGTTATTATTGATACGCATGTGGTGGTATAATGTCTGTGTGCTGAAATGCATGTGGTGAGATAAGGTGGGCTTGATACGTGTGACTAGTATGGGAATTACTTGTTACATCCCGCAGTATTACGTCGATGTTATGCCCCGTAGTAAAATAAGGATTGGTTATGATGTTAAAATAACATATGCTAGCATGTATTTATTCATAATAAATATGATTAGCATAATATAGGTACTATAATTAGTAGAGAAATGTTGAGGTGCTTATGTGTATATATGTGTTCTTTGTAAAATATCTCTTGCCAAGTAAGGACAAATGTTGCCTCTTCCACCATCCAAGGGTTTAGTCATTACAATGTGATGTATATCAAATATTAAAAGGGAAGAAAGTCATTTTAGGAGCTGCTGTAGCAATTTAAAGATCCTTACAATAGCACCACATGATCAGCCCTCTTTAAGGCAATTATCTTGAAATTTACCTCATGGTTTGGAGGTTTTGTTTGTAAATGTGTTGGAAAAGCTTATCCTTCTAGATAAGTTTATCTTCAACTTGGAGAAATTCACTTTAAATTCTTGTTGAGGTAGAAATAAAGGTTCTCGTTATGTATTTGAGGAGGATTTGGTTGTGTTGAAGGGCTGGAATATAGTTATAAATATGTATATGTGTTGTTATCCTTGTTGTTCAAGGTAATATCACGATCTTCTCCATGTATTTGAGGTCATTTGGATCATAGTTTGGTTATTGATAAAGTGTTATAGTTGTTGAACGCTTTTGAGTGGTCTCTTAAGGTACTATGGATGAAAATTGCAAAGTATAGTTGTTTGTGATGGTGATTGTGTTGTGAGTAGAGGAGAAGAGCTAGTAGTGTTGAATTGTCATTGTAGGATGATATGAAGCTTATGCACCCTAAGTGTCCGATAAAATGTCGTAGTGAATCCAATTATTGGTTTATTGATCCAATTGTGATCCAAACTATTTATACAATGTAGATTATCATTCATAGAGCGTACAGGAACTCATGATCTATTACTAGCCAAGCAACAAAGGTATATTAAGGCTATCCCTTCTTTCCTTTTGGCATGATCCATACGATACTAATGAAACGAGTAAACGCAAAACTTTCACGAAGGACACTATTCTTAGAAGTACTGGGAGTTCCTATATTCTTGATTCCCCATGTGTCCTACTATTCTAGCGTATGTTCATGAGTCTCAGAAAATATGTAACTTAATAAAGTTTATTTCATGATATTAATCGAACGCATAATGATCTTATGATATTCTAAGAGATCTTATTAACATACTTCATTATGCATTACATTCATTTATACACGTACATTGACCCATGACCAAATGGTGTTATATACGTGTATATTATATGTATATGGGATATAGGGAAAGGTTATGGCGTTATATACGCACCACCACCTGATCAGCTGGTAGATGTTGATGATTTCGCCCACAGAGGCCGAGATGATATGATGGGATGCCCTCCGAGGCTTGATGATGTTACGAATGAATATACCTATGAATTTATAAGCACATGCATGCCTTTATATATATTTCAGGATATGCAAAGCTATTTAAACACACAAGTGGAATCCTCTACCCCATGTTTCTTTTATGTCTTTTACGTACATCATTTCATGCCTATATACTCGGTGCATTATTCATACTGATGCCCCTATTGCTTGGATACTGTGTTTCATGCCCGCATGTGCAGGTAGACAGGCCGACGGTCCCCCTTTTGAGGATCCTTGCTCAGCGAGAGTTGGTGTGCTCCATTTGATCCGGAGCTGCTTTTGGATTTTGGTACGATATGTTTGTATACATATATGTATATGAAGGGGCCCAATATCGTCCTTTACACAGTTGCACACTCTATAGAGATTGGTAGACAATCATGTATAGTTGGACAGTTGTAGCCATGTCGGCTTGCCCTACCATATTCCATATATATATGTACATATGTCTTTTGGGTATGTTTTTTTTGGCATATGTTATTCGCATGATTCAATAGTTTATTTCCAGACCTTATGCATAACCTACACTTATTCCACATTTTATGTTAGACGTATGCTTAGGGGTGTTCGACATCTAGGCTCGGGCACTTGTCATGGCCCATCGGTTTGGGTCGTGACACTACTAGAAGCAATACAGTGTGATAAGGTGGGCTTAAACGCGGGGTGGTATTTTAGGTAAAATGATTTTCAAAACAAAAATGTAAAGGCCCCCCGATGATATAAGGAAAGACTATGAGTTATTTTTATTATTTGGGACTACGAGGCGGTACTTCGGGAGTGCCCTTGTTGATCTTCTCTATTTGCTGTATTGTTTGGTTGTTGTTTCCTTAACATGTAAAATCCTTATTTTCCTTTCATGATTTTATTAGCTTCCTTGATTCCGTGGTGTTATTTTTCATAAATTCTTTATTGTTTCAGCTCCCTGTTATTTAATTATATCATTAATTTTCTGTCTTGTTTCTTATTATCTCCAGTAGGGCCTTGACCTGACCTCGTCACTACTCTACCGCGGTTAGGCTTGGCACTTATTGAGTACCACTGTGGTATACTCGTACTATGCTTCGACACTATTTTGTGCAGATCCAGGTACATCATATCAGCCTCGGTATTAGCGAGTTGAGTTGCTTTTCTTTGGAGACTTCAAGGTACACCTACCCGTATCCGCAACCCTCGTAGTCCTCTTCTACCCTATTCTTCCTTGTTTCTTTATGTTTATGATAGACAGTGATGTATAGGATTGTTCAGCATTTTATCTAGATCTTGTGACTTATATCTCACCGGATTTTGGAAAATTGTATATATTGAGTTTATTGTTTATTGATGAAATTGCTGAAGTTTTGAAATTTAAATTTTTATTTGATGTTTCCGAATATTGTTACGCTTACCTAGTATTAGAGACTAGGTGCCGTCATGACATTCTACGGAGGGGATTTGGGGTCGTGACAATCTCACCCTTATCGGGTGAATCACCTCCATTTATTTACACTAGTCTTACGCTATGCGGGTTGCACGTGTACACTACCTTAATGAGTAAAAAACTTTTTAAAAAGTGTATATGTTATAGTAAATATTATGTTTTAGTTATAAAATAAAGTATATATTTATGAAAATGATGAATATTGATCATATATTTATCGCTCGATATAAACACTAAACTGCTTTAATAGAATTTCTTAATCTTTGGTCAATATATTCAACTGAAATATATTCTTGTTATAATTTTATTTGATATACAATAGATATAGGTTAGTGTTTTGCATGTATCGTGTTAGTCAGTATAAAATTTATATAAATATCTCTCTTTCTCATCTTTGTATTTAAAATTCATTAGGTAACAAAAGAATTTTTAGATACAATCTGTTTATCTTAATTTAATAAATAGTAATGGTTAAATGTATTTATGATTTTTAATTTATCATTACACGTAAAATATTGTTATATAATCTAGTTGTTAAAAAATGAGCAAACTCATTCTAAATCATAAAAAATAAATGAATAAAACTTGAATATATAAACCATAAAAGAATAGACAAGATACTGAATATAGAAATCTTCTTAAATTTTTGCAATAAAAACTTGGTAAGAACTTAAATTTACCGTGGAGATGAATCCTTAGCAAAAGTAATATGGATGTCCTATAGTTATATTACATAATTCAAATAAGAAAAAAAAAATCTATATAAGGTTAAATTAATTGATTTTAAAGTCCGATATATAACGACTTCCTACTTTGTGCAAATAAGAAATAACTTTAAAAGCAAACTTTTGATTGGTTTCAAAAGTCCTAAATATTATAAAAAAAATAAGTTAAGTTTGTCACTTGTGAAATATATTTTTAATAGGTACCACTTAGTCCACATGTAGATTTATTCTAAAATAAAAATAAAAAAATCTTCTAGAAACGAAGCAAAACGGCAATCCCTATTTATCAAACAAAACAATCTAAAATAATGAAATACGATTTACTAACGTCAATACATGTCAAAATAGAAAAGAAATATGATCTTTGTATCACGACCCCGAAATACCCAGTCGTGATGGCGCCTATCGTGAAATCAAGCAAGCCACACATTCCATTTGTTGACAGGTATTTTCAGAAAATCCATTATATTTGCAGCAAAAGTCTCATATTTATAAAGTATTTAAGAGTTTAATCATCATTGAATAACATAAGTAAGAGAAAACCCGAACCCAAATCTAGTGTCACCGAGTCATGAGCTACTACATCAAATATCAAAATACAATGCCGACATAAAGTTGTCTGAAATAAATAAATAAAGACAGGTAGATAGAGAAGGAGATAATCGAGGCTGCGATCGCTAGCTGCTACCTCGATGCTTCCAAAGGAACTTTGACAACCGCTCAACAACCACTACCGGGTCCCGATGTACCTGGATTTGCACACAGGACGCAGGGGGTAACGTGAGTACACCAACCCAGAAGAAACGAACCCAAACTACGAGCTGAGAGGTAGTGACGGATAAACCTCAATAATCATAATGAAAACAGTACACAGAATTTAGGCATGATCACAGTTTCAACAAATAATGGAAACAAAATATGACCGATATGATAAGTAACCCGAGTATATCTCAGTACTCTACATGCCAATGTATCAACAATGTGGAAATGCACATAGTGCTCACAACTCTCACACAAAAGTCCACTCAGTACTGTATATGGCTCTCAGGCCATCAGGGAAAATCCATCTCGAAATATGCATAAAAACCGGTGACCATAGTCACTCAGTACTGAGGAAGAGGCCAATCAAGTCCCCACGGAGAAGATCCATCAACGGAATACAACACTCGGACAAGATCTATTTCCAGGGACGATCCATCCCTCACTCACATATCATCAACTTCGGACAAGATCCATGTCCAGGGAAGATCCATCCCTCAATATCAATGCGCTCATTGGGGGTGTAAAGACTGCGGAGGGGCTCCTGCTCAAGCGCTATATCAAGAAAACGAAGGCATGATCTGAATATCGTTGCGGTGTGCAGTTCGATCTCATAACTGTCTCAATAATAGGCTCTCAGCCTCACTCAGTCATCACTCTCCAGTCTCGCTCACATGGGCTCACAAATGCATGAACTAGCGCGAAACAATGATAAATATATAAAATCAACAATTACCGAGACTGGGGCATGAAATGATATGCTATGACAGGACTGAGTACACAAAATCAATTAAACACATAAGGAGACAATAATATACGACCACTCCGGTCTCAGCATTTTCGGCGTGAAGCCTTAGCATTTGACTTAGCATGATTTCTAGCATGTTTACATTAACCACGTCAATAAAAGTATGGATATCAGTCTGAAATAGCTACTAGACGGTGCCATGGGATGAACCAGGCCACAAATCACTCGGTGCACACCCGTCACTTGGCATGTGCGTCACCTAAATTATAATCATGTAACATATAGTTCGGGGTTTCGAACCCTCAGAACCATGTTTGGAAACGCTACTTACCTCAAAACCGACTAAAATCTTAGCCCTCAATTCCTTTGCCTCTAGACTCAGCCTCTGATTGCTCCAAATATACCAAAAATCAGATTTACATCATTAATATATGCTAAGGAACGAAGCTCTCTCAAAAATTATCAAATTCAACCAAAAATCTCGAAATTGGCCAAACCCAACCCCCGGGCTCACGTTTCGGAATTCAAAAAAAATTACAAAACAGGAATCTTTACACTCTCACGATTTTATACATACCAAATACACCAAAATGCAACAACAAATGTCCCCTCAATTCCTCAAATCATGGTCTAGAACTTCAAGACCTAATCCCCCAGTTTCCACTTTAATTTCTCAAATTAAATTATCCCAAATGTGAGTGAAAAATAATTACCCCAATTACTCCACTAAAATCCTTCTCAAATTTCACCTTCTCCCGAGCTCTCTAATGAGTTTTTGAAAATATGGACTAAACCCTCGTTTTGAACTTAAACATTCTGCCCAGATAAGCCTCCACTGCGATCGTGGAAATAGCCTCGCGATCGCGAAGCACAAACCAGCCTCCCCGCATTTGAACCTAATGCGATCGCTAAAACACATACGCGATCGTGGATAGAAGCCTCTCACAACAACTCGAACGCGCTCAACTCTATGCGATCGCGTGAGTAATTCCTTCATCACATCGACGCTCCAAATGCTTCACTGCAAACGCGATCTCAGCCACCCGTTCGCGATGCACAACTCTATAAAACTACGCAATTGTGACCCTAACCCTGCGACCGTGTAGAACAAACTTACCTCGGCCCCAAAATAAGCCTACGCGATCGTGAATGGACTCCTGCAATCGCGTACAAGGAAACCAGAAACAGTTGATACCAGATTTCAACAGTTGCCAACCAAATACTAAGTCCGATAACCACCCGAAACTCATCCGAGGCCCTTGGGACCTTATTCAAACATAACATCACATCCCATAACATCATTCAAACTTAGTTGAGCCTTTGAATCACTCAAAGCAACATCCGAATACCGAATTAATCCCGAATTCAAGCCTAAGGATTTCTAAACATCCGAAATTCGCCAAAGATGTCGAATACACCCAAAAATACGTCTGATTGACCTGAAAATTTGCACACACATCCAAAATGATACTACGAACCTGTTCCAACTTCCAGAATTCCATTCCGAACACGATAGCCTATTCTCCACTACTAACCAGAAATCACCAAAAACTCAATTTCGCCATTTCAAGCCTAATTCTACTCCGGACATCAAACCCACATTCCGAACACACTCCTAAGTCTCAAATCACCTAACGAAACTATCCGGGCTATAAAATCCACATTCCGAGGTCGTTTACCTAATAGTCAACTTTTAGTTGACTTTTTTAACCATAAAGCCAACTTAAGAGACTGAGTGTCTCTTTTCTCACCACGACCACTCTGAACCCGAACTGACAGACCCCACACATCATAAATAGGCTAAGAAACACATGACAAAGCATAAACAAGGGAAACAGGGTAGATCTCACCGAACGACCGGCCAGTTCATTACACTTTGTTAAGAAACTTAGCTCAAAATAATAACATAAAACAAGAAAAGACAAGAATGTAGGGAGAAAGAGAGGAAAAATTCTTATTTCTTCTATGTATTCAAGTGTGTACAATATCACTTCTCATCCTCTATTTATAGTATTACATAGCGGTATACAAAGAATACCATAAACATGGCATTAAGTATTTGAGATCATGTAGGAAGATCATGAGGGAGATTATGGGGGTATGGGAGTTACAACCATAAGTATTAGAGTAACGGGAATTATGGAGATAATGGAGAAGAGTAGTGGGATTTATATGAGTTATGGACATCCACCACAATCTAATGTTTCATAACACTCCCTCTTGGATGTCCATAGATAATGTGCCTCATTAAAACATTACTAGAAAAACCCTGTGGGGAAAAATCCTAGTGAAGGAAAAAGTGTACACATACACATTATTTGCTGCATCATTAAAATAACCTTGCCAGGAAAACCCAATGGGATAAAACCTTAGCTTAAGAAAAAAGAGTGCAGAGCATGCTATACTCCCCCTAAACAAAATATCACTTGATATCTCAGAGACGATGAAGTCCAATATTGTATAACTACTTCTCAATTGCTGAGGTTGGCAATGTCATGTGAAGAAGTTTGTCAAATTATCACTTGAATAAATTTGTTGAACACCGATCATGTCTGAAAAGAACTTTGGTGAAATATGTTTTATTTTGTCTCCTTCGATAGTCCTTTCAATTTAGCTATGCATTCGGTATCGTCTTCAATGTAATTGGAATCTTGCTGAATATCATAATATGACAGTACCCTCATAACCAAATAGATGATCTGAACAACGAACCATGCCCTGCATTTGTATAACCAACAAAACCTTGACAACATTCGTTAGAATAAACAAATCTAATCAAGGATTTCTTTTGCAATATAACACTAATAGTGTTTTAATATCTCCACATAGGAGTACAACTATATCTCGCTAGCATATTGTTACACTCATGGTTCCAGCAAGATACATTAGTGCCCTAAATTGCACTAGACACTAAACAAATCATGTACGTCATGATTTCTTTAATCCACATAAGGATTTGCTGAAGCTTTATTTAATAAATTTCTTGGGAACCTTAATATGCTTCAGAATAATTTTAATCCTTCAAGTATTTTCATTATATGCATATCAAATGTATTGTAAACATTAAAACCTAAAAACAATTTCATCCACCACAGGAGAACATATCTCCATATAAATAATGCCAGGATATTTAGGAAAAATCTTGTGCCACAAGTCGTCTTTCACTTTCAGGTGTTGGGACTATCCATCCAACTTCACATTTCTTAGCTGAAGTAAATTTTCATTGCGTATTTTTCATTTGACCAATCATTTATCTGTCAAAATTCCATGACAGATTTGAGCTCAAGATCCTCGTCAATATTAATAAAAAATGGGCACTATGTTAATCACATATTCGATGATCATTTTTCACCGGTTCCACCATCACTCAATAAAGATATAAGTTATCGGGATCTCATTATTTTCAGGTACCTGAGCCTCTCCCATGAGTTCTTATAAAGTGTTATGTCATGGTGCTCTTATAAAACACTTGCCTCCTTATTATGACCATCTTGAACATTTTCTCCTCTCCTTTTTCAAGGAGTTTCATCTTTGGAACTGATTAGTCTATTACGCTTTATACGCGCCATAAAATCTGTCCATCATGGATGTTATTTTATTTGGAGCATTAGCAGCTCAAATATGACATTTAGCTGGGCTACCAAAAGCGTCTGACAATACTTTGCAAATGAATTATCACTTGAACTTCAAGTTCACTTTTTCTTGCACGAGGATCTAGATGTATTCATGATAATTCATTCAACGTATCACTTTTTCAACTGTCATTTTCTCCCTCTAATGTTGGGATCACCAACACATTTTCCAACCTTCTTTTGAAACCCATATTTGTACATTGTTGTGGCATAATTAAATCATATAGCACAATCATATTTCTAAATAAAAATTATTTGGTTCCTGACCCTGAACCAATCATAATAGAGAGAATTTATCATAACTTGTTGGCTAAATGCATACGAGTACTGTTGTATATTAAATAATAAACCTCATACCAAATTTATATTTGGTAATTTTGTTCTCATAACCAATGGTTTAGCTATAATTGGAGGCGTACAATCTGCTAAACCAACATGGATTTAAACTAGCACTATCAAGATAAATCATCATAATTTATATTCTGGAACTTTGCTCTAGTAATTTGATCAATCAACCTTGAAAAATCCAAATTTCAAGTTGATAACAAATGCACATGTGACCATACAATAGATGCATCTATTAAAATTATATAATAGTAAACGGTCCACGTGGAAGGTGTCTGGGCCCATATATATATATATATATATATATCACATTCTATTCATTCCAGAAATCAAGGGATTCAATCCTAACCTTAACTGGTATATCATGAGAATAAGCAACACAAGAGAATTCTTGAAGAACCTTCTATTTCTTCAAAATATGTCAATGTGAATTCTCAATAAATTTTTCGCATCATAATTGAATCGGGGTGTCCAACCGGTCATGCCAACTATTGTTTATTTCAGTAAACATTTAATTTACTATGGTATGTGATTCCATTATCATGATTATACATCTGTAGTACAAATAGAAAAAATGGGTAATCTTTCATATTTACCCAGTATGATTATAGTAATATGAAGATACTCAATTTTCCTTTCATTTATAGTCTCAATATGCCAACCACTTTGGCTAATACATTGAAACTCAAAAAGTTTATTTTGCGATTTAATACAATATCAATTTCATGCATAATTTCATTCAAGAATCAACTCACGAAGTCCATCTACATTGGGCACACAAATACGACCCTACATCATGAAAACTCCATCATCTCTAACAGAAACCTACTTGGCACCACCGTGCCGCACTGTGTCTCTAAGGACGAGCAAATGAGGGTCGTCATACTGCTGCTCCCTGATGCGCTCAAACAAGGAAGACCGAGCGACTGTACAAGCTAGGACACGACTGGGCTCTGAAATATCCAACCTCACGAACTGATTGGCCCAAGTCTGAAAATCTGATGCAAGCAGTCTCTTACCAACTGGAATGTACGCAAGGCTACCCATACTCGCTACCTTTCTACTCAAGGCGTCGTCCAACATATTGGCCTTCCTGTTTTGATACAAGATGGTTATATAATAGTATTTCAATAGCTCCAACCACCTCTTCTGCCTCAAATTGAGATCCTTTTTCTTGAACAAATACTGAAGGCTCCGATGATTAGTGAACACCTCAAAGGACACGCCGTAAATATAGTACCTCCGAATCTTCAATGCATGGACAATGAATGCCAACTCTAAGTCATGGACATGGTAATTATTCTCGTTAACCTTCAATTGCCGCGATGCATATGCAATCACCCTGCCATCCTACATCAATACTGCACTGAGCCTAACACGGGATGCATCACAATATACCGTATAAGATCCTGAACCTGTGGGCAACACCAACACTGGCATCGTAGTCAAAGCAATCTTGAGCTGCTGAAAGCTTGCCTCACATTTGTCTGACCATATGAATAGCGCAACCTTCTGGGTCAACCTGATCAATGGGGCTGCTATAGATGAAAACCCCTCCACAAAGCGACGGTAATAACCCGCTAAACCCTAGAAACTCCGACTGAAGTGGGTCTAGGCAAGTTCTGAACTACCTCAATCTTCTTAGGATCCAAGAATTCCCTCTGTAGATAAGACGTGCCCCAAGAAAGAGACTGAATCCAACCAAAACTTGCACTTTAAAACTTAGCATATAACTGGTTGTCTCTCAGAGTCTGAAGTACGATCCGAAGATGATGATCATACTCCTCTCGACTA
This sequence comes from Nicotiana knightiana, assembly GCA_005239525.1. Lineage (NCBI taxonomy): Eukaryota > Viridiplantae > Streptophyta > Magnoliopsida > Solanales > Solanaceae > Nicotiana > Nicotiana knightiana. The sequence goes on along the minus strand of ML400020.1, from coordinate 64,179 downwards.
CGGGAGTACATCAAGATATCATCAATAAACACACTCACAAAGGAGTCAAGATATGTCTTGAACACTCGATTCTTCAAATCCATAAATGTTGTTGGGGTATTTGTCAACCCAAAGGACATCACTAGAAAGTCATAATGCCCGTACCGAGTTTGAAAAGTTGTCTTAGGGACATCAGATGCCGTAATCCTCAACTGATGGTAGCCAGACCTCAAATCAATCTTCGAAAACACCTTGGCACCCTAAAGTTGATCAAATAAGCCATCAATCCTCGACAATGGATACTTGTTCTTGATGGTGACTTTGTTCAACTGTAGATAATCTATGCACATCCTCATCGATCCATCCTTCTTCTTGACGAACAACACAGGTGCACCTCAGGGCGAGACACTAGGTATAATGAAGCCCTTATCAAGCAAATCTTGAAGCTGCTCCTTCAATTCTTAAAACTCTAGCAGGGCCATAACGTACGATGAAATAGTAATGGGCTGAGTGACCGGAACCAAATTAATACAGAAGTCGATATCCCTGTCGGATGGCATCCCCGGCAGGTATGCAGGAAATACCTTTGGAAACTTACGGACAACTGGTACTGAATCCATGAAAGGAGCCTCCGTACTTGAATAGCGGACATAAGCCAAATAAGCTAGGCACCCCTTCTCGACCATATGTCGACCCCTCACATAAGAAATAACCTTCCTGGTAGAATGGCCAGAAGTCCCTCTCCACTCTAATCAAGGCAACCTCGGCAAGGCTAAGGTCACTGTTTTTGCGTGACAATACAATATAGCATGATAAGGTTACAGCTAATCTATACCTAAAATGACATCAAAATAAACCATATCGAGAAGTAGAAGATCTACACTAGTCTCAGGACTCCCAATAGTAACCACACACGAACGATAGACACGATCTACCATAATAGAATCTCTTATAGGTGTGGACACATACACAAGAGCACTCAAAGAATCATGGGGCACCACCAGATATGAAGCAGAGTAGAAAAACATGGCAGATCTCACGGAACGACCGGCCAGGTCGTTACACTTTGTTAAGAAACTTAGCTCAAAGTAATAATATGAAACAAGAAAACAGACAAGAATTTAGGGATCAAGAGCGGAGAGATTCTTATTTCTTTCATGCATTCATGTATGTACAATATCACTTCTGATCCACTATCTGTAGTATTAGATGGAGGTATAAAAAAGAATACCATAAACACGGCATTAAGCAGTTGAGATCATGTAGGAAGATCATGTGGGAGATTATGGAGGTATGAGAGTTACAACCATAGTATTGGAGTAGTGAGAGTTATGAAGCTAATAGAGAAGAGTAGTGGGTATTCTAGGAGTTATGAACATCTACCATAATCTATCCTTTCATAACAATCTTTTAGCTAATCATCTCCACCGATGCCACTATTTTAATTTACATGTGCGTCTATAATCGATTCCCATTTAGAATAGGACTTTTAATAACAACTGTAAGGTTATTTTTAGTTAATATAGGCTAGGGATTTATATTAATAGAATTTACTCGATTTAAATTTCTAAATATTAGAAGTTTTTACCTAATTTAAATAAGGAAATAATTTGATTCATATGCCTAATTTTAAAAAAAAATAATTAAATAACTATTTTGTCTAATGTGAAATTATTTTTTGAAGGGTAAAAAAGGTGAATGACATTTCACTAAGGGCCTTCGTACTTTTAATATAGTATAGATATAGATAGATATAGATATACATAGAGATAGATAGTTTTGTTATAACGAATTAATAACTTTAAAAATATTCTAAGAGCCCTTAATATTGAATTTTCACTATTAGTTTGTAAGGTAAAATTTTAATTGATATTAAAGTCCTGGATATTTTTTGGCTTATTTGTTGGAGAAATAATTAAATAACTATTTTTTCTAGTGTAAAACCTAGGAATATAAAAGTCGACCAAATATTTTGAATTGGTAAGAACAAATCTTCGATGCTCAAAAACATAGAAGCTGATTATATGCAATGTTATTTATGATTTATTTTGAAAAAATAACAATTTAAATGAAATAGAAGCATGAAAAGTTCAAGTTAAGTGATTTTGGCTAAACAAAATTAAGTACTCCTAGTAGAAAGGATATTTAATAACGTTAATAGAATTATCTCTTCCTTTCTTTGAAATATTCTTCTTTTCTTAATTGTTTATTTCACGTTATCAGCACGAGACTCTAGCGTAACTCTTTGAAAAGACTAAGGTATACCTTTTTTCCTCTTTTAATTATTACTAATATTATGAAACAAATGTTCGTTGCCCTTGAAATTCCGGGTAAGAACTATTTGTCATAGCTTCTGGATTAAAGATAAAAATAAAGCATCTACCCAAGACTGTGCTGAGGCCTTGATTTTCTTACGACATCACCTTGATGAAGGGTTGAAAATAGAATATCTCACACTTGTTTTGTGGAATGACTTAAAATAAAGATATGACAACCTAAAGTTGGTCACACTTCCACAAGCACGATATGATTGGGCTCATCTAAGGCTCCAAGACTTTAAGTCTGTTTCTGAATACAATTCTGCGATATTCAGAATTACTTCTATATTGAAACTCTGTGGAGATAGTATCACTAACTATGATATGCTTGAAAAAATGTTCAACGTTTTATGCCTCCAATATGATCCTGCAACAGTAGTGCCGAGAGAAAGATTTCAAGAAGTACCATGAGTTGATTTCTCTTCTCCTTGTGGCTGAACGAAACAACAACTTGCTCCTGAGAAATCACGATAGTCGACCTATTGGGTCTACTCTATTGCCTGAAGTGGATGAGGTGTATTTATATTATGCTAAGCGCGAAAAAGGTCGTCGCCTTGTTTATGGCTGTGGCCGTGGCCAAGTAAGAAATTTTCCCGGTGATTACATAATGACATCACCCACTTGAATGTGGTACTTCTTTGAGCACCCTGATGAAAAATAGACCACTTGATCGGTGATGGATCCATAGTTAAAGATGATTGAGAAGTTTGATTTTTATTTTTGCCTATTCGTAGTAGCTAGTGAATAAACATTATGTAATCACAGTTCTTTTTTTTTTTTTTTTTTTTTTTTTTTTTTTTTTTTTTTTTTTTTTTTTTTTTTTTTTTGAAAAACAAAGATAATTCATTAATATTAACTAGGGTTTTGCACCCATAATATGTTCATTACATAAGCCACTACTGGCCAAAACAATGCCATGCAAGGCACTTTCATTACCCAGTGATGCTAAATGCTCGCACTATTTAGTAGAACAAATTCTTACATACATATACCCCTCCTGATCTTTGTGGTAGGCTGTTTTGACAAGTTTGGGAGGTAAAACTAGAATATTTAGTTTATCATAACTATTATCCAAGAGAGCAGCTTTTGCCAAGTGGTGAGAAACCATATTCCCTTCGCGGAAGATATGCTTCATTGTCATTTTCCCTTGATTGGATGCCTTGTTCATTAACCACTTGCATTCATAAATTAAATTCTTATATGTTGGGTAGTCATCATGAAGAAGACGTATTACCTCTGTTGCATCAGTTTCAACTTCGACTGGGAATAAGTTTTCCTGGTATCTAAGTGTAGTGCATGCCGAAAAGCTAGAAGTTCCACCCGGATTGATGAAGTTTCATGTATGTTTTGGTTGTAGCCTGTCCTCCACTGACCAATATAACCTCTAACGACTCCACTTATACCACCTTGAAGAGAGCTGCTTGTGAAAGCACCATCCACATTAATTTTAAGCCAACCCCTAGGGGGAGGTTTCCATCTGACCTTAATACTGATATTTTTGTTGTAGGTATGAATCCTTGATGTCATGAAGAAATACTCCATTGTTTGGTCCAGTACCCTTTTCCTGTTAACCAGGGTGCTAGTGTTGTTTTGGTTGTTATGGTTTCTATTAATCCAAATGGCCCAGAGGGCAAAAGGAAGAGTGTCTTCCCAGCTTAGGTACTTGTTAATATATGTAGGCCCAGTTGTTTTTAATTGTTCTAGCTACTTATTAGAGATCAGTTGGTTACTAATGTTTACTCCCATTTCTTCCCAAAAAGAATTTGCTATAATGCATTCCCAGAAGATATGGAAGATAGACTCAATGGTGTGTTTGCATATAGGACAATTAGGGTTTATGTTAACACCAATTATGGCTAGATAACCCCTTGTGGGCAATCTGTTGTGGTATAGCTTCCACATTAAAAATTTGATCTTATTGGGACACTGGAGGTCCCAGATCCAATTAAAGGAGAGGGTGTGGGGTTTTGGATCATCAATTAGCATATAGGAGGAGGCTGTTGAAAATATTCCCCTTGTCCCAAATAAGTGTTAGGTGCATGGATGTGTCCCTTGGTGATTAGTGAAAGACTACTATTTTTGATGAATTCAGGGAGATCAAAAGAGATTTTACTTAAGTCCCATTCCTTATTTTCCTTAATATGATGAATGGTTCATTTATCCTCATCATGATTTAACGAACCCATAACATGATTACGGAGACTTATGATATTGGGGATCCACTGTGCATGCCAAATATTCAAGTGAGTGCGTGTATCTATTGGCCACCTAATACCTTTATTACACACTATCCAACCTTTTATAAGACTATTCCAAGTATTAGAGACTATTTCCATATATACTAGTTAATACTTGGGCCCAAAGTGAGGTTGGGTTATTTAAAATTCTCCATGCCAAACTAGTGAGAAAGGCCATATTTTTTTATTTTTCCCTTTTAATACCAAGGCCCCCATTAGGCACAATTATTCCATCCAATTAGGTGTATTTTATTCTTCTCCCTAGTAGTTCCCCAAAGGAAATTACATTGAATTTTATCTATCTCATGAAGAGTTTTTGCAGGGAGTAGACTAATTTGCATAAGATGATTTGGTAGAGTATTTAGAGTTGATTTTATTAACGTACATCTCCCCACCATACTTAACTAGCGTGCATTCCAAATGTTTAATTTAGCATGCATTATATCAAGGAGAGTCTAGTAGTCCTTGTGCCTAGGGGGTTTGTTTGACATTGGGAAACCCAAGTACGTACTAAAAGCTTGGCTAATCTTAATACCAAAATATTTAGATGCCATTTGTCTATTATGTTGGCTACAACTTCTAGACATGATTAATTTAGATTTATTTGTTTATACAAAGACCTGACATATTACTAGAACTATCCATTTGTTTGAAGATGGTATCAGTAGTTTTAGAATTGACTCCGCCCATTAAAGTTAGGTCATCCGCAAAAAACAAATGGGATAGGGGGGGGGGGTCTGGGATTAAATCTGATGGGATCCCATTTTTTTATATCCACTTGGTTGTTGAAATTTTTTGATAACATATCCATGCACAAGATGAATATGTATGGTGTCATGGGGTCACCTTGTCTAATGCCTCTTGATGGGGTGAATTCATTTGTTTTATTCCCATTAACTAGGATGGAAATAGAACTAGTGTTAATACAGCTCATAATGAGGGTGGAAATGTTTGGGGGAAATTTAAAGAATTTTAGAGTTCGATATATGTAGGACCATTCTAGTTTATCGAAAACTTTTTCCAAGTCAAGTTTTAGTATAAATTTGGGTTTACCTTTTTTAAGGTTGAATTTTTTAAAAATATCCTGGATGATTAGGGCACTGTCACGAGCACGTCTATTTTTGAGGAAGCTAGCTTGTTCCTTATTGATTAAATGGCTAAGATAGGGTTTAATTCTATTAGCAATTACTTTAGAAATCACCTTATAAATAGTGTTACAAAGGGTGGGTCTGATATTTTTTAGGTTATTAGCATTGTCAATCTTAGATATTAAACAGAGATAGGTTTTATTAATATTAGGCAGCATGACATTCGTGGAAAAAATCCCTTGACATAGATTGATAACCTTGCTACTTAGTAAATGCCAGTATTTTTGAAAAAAAAAGGGGTGAAGCCCGTCAGGCCTTGGGGCTTTGAACAGTGTAAAGGAGAACACTGATTTTCTAATTTCATTATTTCTTAATGGGTTGTCAAGGCTCGAGAGGTCAAGTTGTGAGAAATTGGTAGTATCTTTCTTAAAAATTTTCCAGTCAGACTTATCCTGAGATGTAGTGAAGATATTGGAGAAACAATCAGTGAATGTTCCATTAAAGAATGTTGATCTTCAATCCAATTTCCTAGGTTGTCTTTAAAGAAGACAATATTATTTTTTCTCCTTCTATTAGTTGCTTTTATATGGAAGAATTCTAGATTGGCATCGCCTTCGTTTAACCAATTTACTCTTGAGCGGACTTGCCAGTATTCTTCCTTTATTTTTAAGATAGTGTTGTAATCATCAATAAGAGTTGTTTCCAAATTTTTTAGGAAGAAACTTGTTGTGTAATTAGGAGATTTTTGAATCCCGTTTATTCGATTAAGTAATTTTCTTTTCCTAGCAAATATATTGCCATAAGTGATATTTTTCCAATCAATTATATTTTTTTGAAAACAGTCAGTACCTTCTACCAAGTCCTTGTTTTCCCAACTTTGGGATACAAGTCTTGTAAAGTCTGGATGAGAGCACCAATAAGTTTCCACCCGGAATGGTCTGTATTTTTTAGAATTAATCCTATTGTTGAGATTAATTACGATAGGGTTATGACCGAGTGAATTTTTGGAAGATGAGTTACTGTCACATTAGCAAAAGCTTCTAGCCATTCGTCATTAGAGTAGACTCTATCTAGTCTTTCCATGATAAGGCCATGTTTTTTACGTTTGTTAGACCACATATATTTGCACCCCTTAAAGCCTAGGTCAACTAGGTTACAATAAGTTAAACACTTCATTAAATTTTTAGCTCATTTTTGGTTTACATCTCTACCCCTAAGTTTGTCATTAGTGTTAACTATTTCGTTAACATCTCCCCCAATTAGCCAAGGACCTTTGTACTGGTCGTAAGTATTTTTTAGGTTTTCCCATAATAAAGTACGTTATCATTGCTAGCATAAAGGGCAGTAAATAACCAAGAAAGGTTTTTGGGCTTTACCTCTATCATCGCATGGATTGCTTGCCCATTCCTAGTGAAATTTTTCACTGTCACCACTTCCTCATTCCAAAGAACAACCAGACCTCTAGCTTGCCCAGTAGAAGGAACTTCTATCATTTTAGTGAAGTGAAAATCCTCTAAGATATAAATGTAACTCTTCATTTTAGTTTCCAATAGAGCCACTAGACAAGGCCTATGGGTGTCCATTAGTTCCCTAAAATGCCTTATAAAGTTTGCATTATTTGCACCCCTCACATTCTAAATAATAAAATTATTTGGATTCATTGGGTTATTATAAGGAAGGTTGGGGTTAGGATTCCTCCTGAGGGAGGGAACTAGTGTCACTACATTCTTCCCCACAATAGGGTCATGCGGTGGCCTTAAGTCCAATGAGCATTTGAAGAGTGTCGTTGGGTAACTGAAGATACACTTCTTGTATAGACTCTCCTTGAATATGAGTATTTTTACTTCGCTTAGGCTTGAAAATGCTACTGCTAGCTCCCCCAAGTGTGGCATGTTTTCCTCCACCTCCTCATCTTCTTCCTGTTCTCCTTCCTGGTTCTACATGGTTTGGACTGGTTCATACATGTCCATGGGATCTGGTTGTGGGCGTTTTGTTGGCTGTTCATGTCTTGAGCATTCCATTGTGTGAAGACTGGGTTTAACATTATTAGATCCTCCAGAGAAAATAAGGGTAGATTGAGTGGTGGATTTTGTGGAAGCTGGTTGGCATTGGCTGGAATGTTACACATTTGTTGCATGTTGGTCACTAGGTTCTGATTCATTGATGGAGAAAGGGGTTCTAGAATGTTGGACATCCACATCTGGTTGATGTAGTTGTTCATTGCTAATGTCATCCCCTCTGAGATTAATTGGGCCAAGAAGTGTGTGTCCTGGAGGATCATAATTGATTCTTGCCCGTTTATTACTAGGTTGAACGTTACTGCTTGGCTTTGAAGGCCCACTCCACACATGATTGGGGTACATTGTGGGGTGGGCTCGGAGGTTGTGCATAGATCACAGGATTTGGTGGGAGGTGATGAGCTTGATTTGGTTGATTGTTCATTGTTTGATTGCATGTGAGATGTAGTAGTTGAATTAATCGGAGCCTTCTCCTTATGGATAGAGGTAGCCTTGGCATTGTGGAGGGGATACTGATTTATAGTGGAGATATATTGAGGATATGAATAAGATCTAATGATTGTGTCTATGTGAGTAGCTTGTGAGGAAGAGTGTTGCGTGAGGTTTATATCTAAATCATGCACGGATTTGGTCTCAGACATGTGGTTGTTTTCCTTGAAGAAGTGTGTGTTCGTTGATAGGTTGTTTGGGGTGCAATCTACATAGGTTGATTTAGTGAATCCTTTAGTATCTTGATAGATAGTAGTATTAGTTTTAATGATTTGTGTTTGTTTGTGGTGACTGGTTGTAGTTGATTTTAGGTCTAAATCCATGTCATTAATTAGAGGATCTGGTGGAAGATCCGACATAGGATAGGTTGCCACGTTTATGACACTTGTGTCACAAGGAGGAGTAGAGACATGCAAATTTTTAGAATTTTGATTAATTTCTAAAGACCGTTTTCCCAAATCCTTGTGCTGATTAGGAAACTGCTTTGCCTTTCATTTAGTGGTTTAGAAGGGAGGGAGATTTTAGTTTTGATAGGGACACTACTGTAATCATCACCATTAGTAGTAGCACTAGGGTTGACTATGAGGTTTTTGTTAATGTAATGTAGAGATTGAGTATTGAGTTACTTACCTAACACACCATTATGTAGTCGAACATTTATACCTAGGGAGATGGGAGCACTTATTTTTCCCTTTGCTTGATTTGCGGGCTTGGATTTGCTTCTTTTTGGGAAGGAGACTGTCATCCACTCCTCTAAACTATCTTTGCCAGCCTTTGAAGGCTCTAGATTTTGTTCGCGTGTCTCATTTCCCATTGGTGCAATTTCATATTGAGAATTCTGGCTCGTGTGTCCCAATCTGCCACACGTTTTGCATAATATATCATTGCCTTCGTATAGGATAGGCTGTTTGTGTAAGACAAATTGGATGTAGGTTTGGACTGGCAGCTCTACACACAGCCTGGCATACCTTCCTCTTAGTGTTGATGATGTACATGCATCTACCTTGAGGAGTTTACAATTTCTAGAGAGGATAATACCGTCGTAAAATTCTATGGGAAGTTTTGGTAAACGAACCCAAATCGTAGTATAATTTTGATGGGCTCGTTTAGCTACAAAGTTAGGTACCCACTTTGCACTGGCAAGAAGAATCCATTTATGAACCAAAACCCATTGTGTAGTATTTTTATCATGCTTTCCTCTTTTGATAGCTTGACTGTGAAGTAGTCTTCTCCCAGATCAATGAGAGGAAAAATCTCATTTATTTTCCATAGGTCTTGGAGTTTCTTTTTCAAATAATGGTGCACCAATCGTTTTCCCAAAATTTTTATGATGACAGAGTATTTCCAGGGGCTATGCATGCGTTCCATGTCCTCATCGGATAGCATTACCTACTTCAAGTTGTTAGTCAATATGTTTGCGTTCATGTCTTCCAATGCGGTTGATTGAGCAGCCGTGTGTACTGTTGAGTTTTTCCCTTCTTGTACAGTGGTGTTGTTGTTGAAGAATTCATCTTGGATTAGGGTGTCCCTATAGGACAGTGATTTTTTCAGATTAGGGAAGGATTTATCAGGTAGTTTTGGTTGAGGAGGTGGGTGACTACTTGATTGTTTTAGTAAGAAGTCACTCATTCTCTCTCTAGGGTCCCCTCCAGAAATACCCATGCACATTCAAATGTTATAATCACAGTTCTTTATATGAGTAGTAATCATTATTATCAATTAGTACTATTTATTTTATGGAGTATTGTTAGTTTGTTTTGATTAAATATAATTCTAGTATTCGTTATAAAATGTTTCAGTTTGCTTAGTCTTTGTTAATAATTTATAATAGAAGCTACAACAAATGACGTAACAAAGTAAATAGTGCATGTGTAAAAGTATACAGTTGAGTATGTGCAAAAGAAAAAAAAAGCAATATATAACACTGACTATTTTATTAGTAACATAGTTAGTGAATATAGTATATAATAAGTATTTTTCTTTTAAGTATTGCATACAGTATTTCTATGTGATGTAATCCATTTCTAAAAAGTATTTTTACACTTTCATATGTAAACAACGTATTGCTAAAATATACATAGTCATAATAGTTTTTATTTTATTATGTAACACATGTTGTCATTAATATTGCTGCAACAAAACTAATTTACGCACAACTATGTATATGTCACGATCCAAAATCTACTGTAGGTCATGATGGCGTCCAACATCGTCGTTAGGCAAGCCAACGATGAACTATCAACTTAATTATTTATTTTATTATTATTGTTTTTTTTCAAATAATGAATCTCATTAGATGGAGAGATTAATGCATAAAAAATTGTAGATATGTACAATTTAAATAAAATATAAAGTAAAAGTGTGTCAATGTAAAGCAAACCGTAAACCAATTCTCGAATACCCTAAAATCCGTTGTCACAAGTGCATGAGCATCTATTAGAAAGTATAATCACAATACATCATTTGTCTGGAATACAAATAGACAAGATAAGGCAAATAAGTATTATGGAAACTCTGTGTGCTGCGATCGTAGCATGGAATGAAGCTCACTATAAAGTCCCCTTAGAAGCTGCGCCTACGCGCCCAAATGACCACCAAATGAACCTGTCAAATCCTGCACATTTAGTGTTGAAGTGCAACATGAGTATGTAAATCAACACGTATCCAGTAAGTATCTATCCTAACCCCGAAGAATAGTAATGAGGGATCAATACTGATACTTACTAGTGGTCCAATAAATAAAATATAATAAAGTAGACAAGTATGAAGCATAGTAAGTAAACAATAAGTACAAATATGGGCAAATAGTCTACAACTGAACAATGAATACCATGTCCTCAATTATCGGATACCTCCTCAAATGGAATACGTAATGGTCAACGGTCACATCTTAAGTCAGGAAGCTCATGGGTGTGCGGACTCCGATCAAGTGTTTCGCAGGATTCTGGCGAGGCGAGCAGCCCGATCCCATAAGAGTGTTTCGTAGAACTGCCGAGGCGAACGGCCCGACCCCATAAGAGTTTGATGTAGAATCATGTTGAGTCGATCGACCCAATCCCGTAAGTGTGTGATACATAGTCACGCCGAGGCGAACAACCCAATCCCATAAGAGAGTGATACATAATCCCTCTGAGGAAAACAGACCGATCCCATAAGAATATAGTACATGATACTGCCGAGGTGAACAACCCGATCCCATAAGACTATATTACTATGCAGAGGCGAACGACCCGGTCCCATAAGAGTGTGTCACATGATACCACTGAGACGAACGATCCAATTCTATTAGAATATGAAGATTTAACGGGTCCTTGACCTCACTCACGAATATACGTGTGAGTTATGAAATTTAAGGAAATCTTTCGATGAACACACACAACATAGAAGAAATTCCTAAGGGAAGCACAATTTCTACGGCTAATCTAGTAGAAAATGACTAAAATAGTGAGTCCATTATTCTACAAGAGTCTAGTCTCCGGTCATAACACGAATTAGAGTAATTAAACAGGCAAGAATTACTTAAATAGTAAAATTAAAGCATGGCGTGAATCTAAGTCTACCCGAACATAATGAGGAATTCAAATATACACATGGACACTCGTCACCTCATACGTGTGTAGCTCCCACAACATGTAGCATATAACATGAGTAACACCTATGGGGTAAATTCTCTCTCACAAGGTTAGACATGAGACTTACCTCGCTTCGAAGTTCCATAACCAGCTCCAACGCCTCTCTAGCACCTCAAACCAATGCCCATCGATCCGAAACTAGTCAAACAATCATAAAAACTAATAAAAATATACTCCAACACTCATAATTAACGAATTTATAACAATTTTTAACTCTGCTCGAAAAGTCAACAAAATCAGCCCTCGGGCCCACGTGCCCGGATTTCGAGAATTTTTAAAGATAAACATTACCCATAACATCATGAACTCAAATATATAATTTATTCCCAATTTCATGTCTAATTTCGTGGTCAAAATCTAAAAATACAAAATTCTAGGTTTCATTCAAAATCTCACAATTTCTACCAATTTCCATGTTGAAATCCTTGTAGAATCTATGTCTTATCTAACAATATGTGGGAGTTACTTACCTTGCCAAAGGTGATGAAATATCTCTCCTTGAAGAGCTCCAACACTTGTCCAACCAAGTGAAAATGGGAGAGAAATGAACCAAACCCCATATTAAAATCAAGTGAAGCTACTCAAGGCCTCAAACCGCCGAACGACGCACTAGAGTTCAAAACGAACTGTCGAGTCGTTACATTCTACCCCACTTAAAAATACGTTCATCCTTGAACGTACCAAAAACAGTTTTGGAGTTTTCCAAAATCACTATTTAATCCCTCGTGCACCTATGCCTGCCACCACGACCTACGTGAGCACATTAGCTCGAGCTAGACTGAAGATCCCTCCTTTTTACTTTAGCCAGCAAGCGTTAGAACCAAATTCCAACATCCGGAATTCTCCACGAGACCTGATTCTAACATATGAACCCCGTATCAATCTCCATCCGCTTTGACAAATATGCTCGTGCACCTATGATGAAACCTCACCATACACCACATAATTTGTATGCCCATAATAACATCCTCCAACCATAGAAGCTGCAAATACACTAACCTAATGCCCATAGTATACCTCATAACGCGCATAAGCCCTGATTCAACCCTCAGATATCGCAACGATGAAAGTGTCCCTTACAATCTCATAACCGCCTGCCAAGTCAATAAGTCATGGGGTCTCTCCGCTTGACTATAACCATTACTTCATCCTGAACTCAATACTGTCATTTTTTCTTTAATATACCTTACATAAATCATATTGCACTGATCTCAGGTCCAATAGTCTCGTTTCACCCAGTACAGGCTTCTCAAAAAATAAGCCACCTTAAAAGACATCTAAATCTCCTATGACGCCATCAATGCGCCAATAGGCTACAACCCGAATATGACTCATAAGGAAGAACGAACTCTGGCAAAGAACTACCAAGCCCGCGTAACAAATAAAACGGCCAAACATATGCTATGAACCTATCTCAGAGATGTGAAACAAGGCATGCAAAATAAGTATAAGAAACCGTACTCAACATATTAATGTTGTGGCATGCAACCCGATCCATGCATGATACCCGTGGTGGCGTGCCATCCGATCCACATAACAATCAATAAAGAAATCCCCATCAAACTATAATCATACCCACGAAATGCCCGAATATCGACTACAAGCAAGGCAAGTGCATAAATACAACCCATAGGGAGATGAATAGCGCCATGCGCTACAAAACCCAAGCACGACTAAGGTGAATCAAACAAACAACATCCCGAGAGCCATCTCGCTCATATAATATGACAACTACATAGGGTTATAACATGCGTGCCAATAATCCAACCGCTTTACAACCCTCATGACGTGAAAGAGTAGCACCCAAAATAGAAGAAGGCAGGAATATCATCCATAGCGCTCGAAATCCCATCCATAAGCGATGCTATGCTGAATAAGCGCATCTGATCTAGTGTAGAATATGCTTTCAAATTAGTCCTACCAACAAACCTCAACCAGAATTTCAATACTCCCTGTAGTGTTCGGAGGGGTAACCCATCTCCTTCTCTACGTTCGCGACCTTATCGCCGCGTTCGCGATGAACATTTCCCGACCGTCCAAAAGCCCTTTTTTGCGATCGCATAACCACCCTGAATCACACCCCAGTCCCCCGTCCCATCACACCAACAAGTCCCAATACCTTATCCAAGCTTATCCAAATGCTCGAAACGCCACGCATAACATCAAAATCATGAATTGACGATCAAAATATTCCTTTCAACTTTCAAACATTCAAATTTCGACGGACGTGTCCGAATCATACCTAAACATTCCGGAATGGCGCCAAATTTTGCGTACAAGTCACAAATCACGACACGAACCTATTCTAAAATCCGTAATCCCAAACGAACATTGATAACACCAAAGTCCTCTTCAAACCAAACTTACAAAATTCTAAAAACCTTCAAAATGCCAAATTTTCTGAATAGGCTATATTTACTTATTTTAGTCACTTATTACATTCTAATTTACTGCACTTTAGTTGAGTTTGAGCTTTAATTGCTAGTGTTTTGCACTAATTGGGTGTTTTATGCCTTGTAGGAGTGATTCCGAGCTATGTAGATGTTATGGAATGAATTCAAGAAATTTGAAGCTTCGAAGTCTGAGTAAAATCCCAAGGAAATAAGCCGTTATCGTGTTCGGGAATCAACATATGACAATTTAGAACGAATGAAGAATCGAGTAGGTATATAGCGCACTATCTACTAAAATGCACATAACGTTTTGACCAGAACTCCATTTGGGCTCCACAATATATCAATAGAAAGCTAATTCAAAGAGCTACAACGTTTATGTTTTACGTTGTTTAAAATTCCCAACATAAAAGTGTGAACAGTACGCCTCAAGTGCGTGGCCGCGTACTAACCGCGCATATGGGGCAAAAAGTGTGAAAAGTGCGCGGCCAAGTGCGCGGCCGCGCACGTCCTTTCCGGAAAAAGTGTAATTTTTCACGTAAGATAAGGTATAATTGTTTGGGAACGACCTTACTTGGTATATATACATGGAAATATGGTATTTTGAGGACTTTTGACACACTTTGGACCTAAAGATGCAAGAACACACTGGGAGCAAGGCGGAGAATTCTTCTACGAGTTTTTCACTTCCTTCTTCCTATTTCCATTATTGGTTATGAATTATAGTATTTTAGTTATGCATACTATTATTAATAGCTAATTTGTTATCTAGGGTTTTGATGGAACCTATTGGAGGATGATTTTCCTGTTACATTAATATAGATTTGCTGTAGCTTTTTCTCTATTTATTCAACTACGTTTATATCATGGTTTGTTAAAGAGCTCTCAATAGACTGTGCCTATTCAGTGTGTATTACTCAGAAGTGAATTCATGTTTAAGTAGTTGTCGAACAATATCACTCCTAACGTAAATGAGGGATCAATACGAAGGGTTTAAAAGTGGGATTAGGAATAACGAAACCTTAGTGCGATACGAGTGAGCCATAAATTAGTGCCATCTAGCGTAATTCAGAAGAATATGTCTAGTAAATTATGATAGTTACTCGGGAGAGAATTACGACACTTAGAGAGCTCACGATCAGTAGAGAAACCTTAGGAAAATTTAAAGGAAAGGTAGCGGAAAGGATTCCAACAATAGGGAAAATCATAACTCTAGACCTCCTTAATCTTGTCTCCAATCCTTATCCTTGTTAGTTGATAGTTTTACTGCTTTCTATTATTTTTTAGTTAATTAGATAAAATAAACATTACAATATTTATAATAAGAAATTTTTTTGGACTTGTGTTTCTTAGCGATATTGAACAATTGTAGCTGAGCCTTAGTTCTCTGTGGTATTCGACTTCAGACTTGTAATTCAGATTATATTTGCAACGATCACTTAGTCCTTTTTATATGGCATAGTTGGGTGTGATCAAATTTTGGTGTTGTTGCCGGAGAACTAACGGTGTAGCTGTAGTTGTACATATTTCTAGTTCGCAAGTTTGAATCTTTATTTTTGTTTTCTTGTATTTGATTATTTTTTAAAAAATTTTACTTTTGACTTGAGAGACATAGCATCTTGGAATTATGAGATTTCTTATGTTGGTAATTCTACTTTTGATCCTTCTTATGTATATTGTGGAGGAAACAACCCATTGCAAAATTATCAAAATATTTTCGAGAGCGAGTTATGTGCACCAACTCAATCTTATTTGTGGAATTTATGTGATATGTGTGGTTGTCAAGATGATAACTTTCATGGTTGTGCTTATATGTCTCATCCTCTCCAATCCCTTACTATGATGGTTATTCTTTTTCTGGTGAAATAAATAGGAACAAAGAACCCGGGGAAGCTGACCTAAAGGAGATCAAAGATATGTTAAAGGGTCTCATGGGACAATATGATGAGAAATCACTGCAGATACAAAGCGAAGAAGAGCATGAATTGGCTGCAGAAATTGCCATTATAATGGAGGAGTTGAGAGTAGACTTTGACAAAACTAGCCAACTAGAATTTGATGATGTCGATGTTGTAGAAGAGATATTAGAATCAACCAAGGATATTGAGGATACATATTTAGTTGACTCTAGTGTCATTGGTGTTGAGGATGTAGACAGACGTCTCAATGTTCATGTAGTTGAGCACATTGGTCAACACTCCAAGCATATTTCCACATTGTGTTTGGATGATGATATAGAAATAGAGTCATCCGAGCCACTTGAGGAGTCAAGAAATGAAGAACAAGGTGCCTACATTCTGGAATTCTTCTTGCCAGAAAGTCAGAATTACACACCTCGTCTAACTGCCAAGAAGTTCAGAATACTACATTGTTTCCTTGGGCCAGTTAGAATCGTTCCACCACCCCAGGAGCATAATCATAAGGTTGAATCAAAACATGGGGTTCAATTCATAACTTCGAGGTAGAGGCAAAAAGTAGTTCATGTCATGTCGCGACGTTAAATCAAGCGCTTGTTGGGAGGCAATCTAGCTTTACATTTATTTTTTGTTTTTTGTTTTTTGTTTTTATTATTCTTGTAGTGTCGATTTTTGATTTTTTTTAGGAGCATGGAAAGCAAAGCTATTGGATGGATGCAACATCAAACCACATGGTTGGAACTAAGTATGAGGTATCCACACGAAGGATCAGGTCTGGAAGAAGTTTGAGTACCCCATGAGATGCTAGTGCTTCAGCCTTTGGCCTACCAGAAAGTTTCTTTTACTCTCTTGTATTTATGGATGTGCATTGGGGACAATGCACAATTTTAAGTGTGGGGTGAGGAGATTGTTTGGGTGACTTTCCATGCTATTTTAGTTGTATTAGTTTAAGTGAATATATATATATATATATTTTACAAAAATAGAAAAGATTGGACTTTTCCCGACGATGGATCAATTAGATAACTTTCTTGAGGGATTTAAGTCGAAAGGAAAAAGACAAAAATATTTTCTTTTATTAGGTAGTGTAGCAATTTCCCCTTGGTTTTTCTTTGTGCCGCGGTTCTTTTTCAAGGGTTTTGTTTGAACCGGGTGTAGTTAGTTTTAATTTTTTTAGGAGCAGGAGCCAATGTGAGATGAATTGAATTGAAGCAATATCTCTTGACTTTGGTATGCTTTCAGTATAGTGAATACTTTGGTTGTGACGCTTAGGCTCAGTTTTTGACTTTTGTATAAGTACCTTAAATTGTATAAGCTTAACTTTTCTTAACTACATTGACTAGAGTGTCTTGATGAAACCAGACTGAGTGAGTTATGTACCATGTGTGTATAATGTTTGTGTGTTATTTTGTGCATTGCATTTGATGTCTAGAACTTGCCCGTGTGTTTGCAAAGAGAAATAGTAGTTTTGTTCAGTCTTGGAAGTGCTATAGGCGTTTCTTTATTGAGCCACATATATATATATATATATATATATATATATATTACCCGCCTATTTGTTATGTATCGTAGTTAAACCATTTGAGCATGTAATCCTATTTTATTTGGCAACCACATTAGAAGCCTTACCCATTTGTTTGAATTTACCATCTATTTGAACCTTTTAACCTTTCACGAGCACTTGAATTGTTATGAACTTTGTAAAAGTTAAAGTGTGGGGTAGTTGGTTTGGATTTTGAGTTGAACTAATGAATAAGGAGAAATGTGCACTGTTTTCAAAAAGTAAGAGCTACTTGAATTGAAAAAAAAAATAAAAGGGAAAAATATTTGTATTGCTGTGAAAAAAAATATTCCTTGATACGTGGTGACTCTTGATGTAATTGTGCTTAAAGAAGTATGGAGTTAATAAATATTGATGTGAAGGTGGAGTTATGGTTTCACATAAGTGTGGGGTTTTAAATATTAAAATGTATGTATTAAAGTGCTTAGGGAGGTGTAGTCACTCTTGTATCTAAATGTATCCTATCTGTCCCGCATCCTACATTACAACCAAATAAAGTCCACTTGATCCGAGACTGAATGAGCTCGATTAGTACACTACGGCAAGCCTATGGTGCATCTTTTGTGGCATATGAATGTTGTTTCTGAGAGTGAGTGAATACTTTATATCTTGAGTTCCTAAGTGTTCTTAAATTTTATTGTGTGGAACTACTCTCTTTTGTTGTGTGAGGGCACTTGATTCATGAAGGGAAGTTAATGTCAATGACCTATATGTTAGAGTAAGTGGGTGAGTTGTGAATAATACATGGTACTTGTGAGTCAAATCTTGAGGTGAAGATGTTACACTTTTGTGCTTAGTGTATTTCAAATATTGTTGGTGTGATGAGTTAGGAGAATTGTTTAAAAAGGCCGTGTTTATATAAACTGCAGTTTGATTGACCGAGGACGAGCAATGGTTTAAGTATGGGGTGTTGAATATAGGCTATAATTACGTATTTTAGTCTCTTATTACACTCAAATATACTGCACTTTAGTTGAGTTTGAGCTTAATCGCTATTGTTTTGCACTAATTGGGTGTTTTATGCCTTGTAGGAGTGATTTTGAGCTATGTAGATATTATGGAATGAATTCAAGTGATTTTGAGCTTTGAAGTCTGAGTAAAAGCCCAAGGAATTAAGCCGGGATCGTTTTCGGGGATCAACGGATGACAATTTAGAACAAACGAAGAATCAAGCAGGCATATTGCGCGCTGTCTAGTAAAATGCAAATAACTTTTAGACAAGATCTCCATTTAGGCTAAAAAATATATGGTTAGAAAGCTAATTCAAAGGAATAAAACGTTGATGTTTTACATTGTTTCAAATTCCCAATATAAAAGGGTGAAAAGTGCGGGGAAAATGCGCATCCGCGCACTGACCGCGCATATGGGACAGAAAGTGTGAAAAGTGCGCGGCTGTGCACGTCCTATCCGGGAAAAGTATCATTTTTCGCGTAGGAGAAGGTATAATTGTTTGGGCCTGACCCTACTTGGTATATATACATGGATATGGTATTTTGAGGACTTTTGACAAACTTTGTACCTAAAGAGGCAAGAACACATTAGGAGCAAGGCGGAGAATTCTTCTACGAGTTTTTCACTTCTTTTTTCCTATTTCTGTTATTGGTTATGAATTCTAGTATTGTAGTTATGGATACTTTTATGAATAGCTAACTTTTTATTTAGGGTTTTTATGGAACCTATTGGAGGATGATTTTCCTATTACGCTTAATATAGATTTGTTGTAGCTTTTTCTCTATTTGTTCAACTACGTTTATATTGTGGTTGGTTGAAGAGATCTCAGTCGACTCTGCCTATTTAGTGTGTATTACTCGAAAGAGAGTTCATATTTAGGTAGTTGTTGAACAGCATCACTCCTAACGTATATGAGAGATCAATACGAAGGGTTTAAATGTAGGATTAGGAATAACAAAACCTTGGTGCGATCCGAGTGAGCCATAACTTAATGCCAGCTAGCGTAACTCGAAAGAATATGTCTTGTAAATTGTGGTAGTTACTCGGGAGAGAATTACGACACTCAGAGAGCTCATGATCGGTAGAGAAAACTTAGGCAAATTTATAGGAAACGTAGCGGAAAGGATTTCGACAATATGGGAAATCATAGCTCTAGACTTCCTTAATATTTTCTCCAATCCTTATCCTTACGAATTGATAGTTTTACTGCTTTCTAGTATTTGTTAGTTAATTAATAAAAACAAACATTACAATCTTTATAATTAGGATATTGTTTGGACTTGTGTTTCTTAGAATTATTGAGCAACTGTAGATGAGCCTTAGTTCTCTGTGGATTCGATTCCGGACATGTAAACCAGATTATATTTGCAAATACTGCTTAGTCCTTTTTTTAAGGCATAGTTGTGCGTGATCACATGCGTCTTTGCTTTATTTTATTTTAATAATTGTTTAAAACACAGAAATATAATAGTACATATGTTAATAAAATTTACAAACATCATTTGATATAAAAATTATATTTTAATAGATTTGAGAATGTCGTGAAAGCTGGCATCCATCTTTATATATGAGCTTTTTTTTTAGCAAACATAAAGTATATGTATTAAAAATTATGTAATACCTGGTACATCATAGTGGTACATCATAGTCATAGCTTGTGTCACGTAGGACACTTTGATTACCTAAGCTTTCTAACATATTGCAAGCATCTCGAGTTAAATACTTCACAAAAATACATTGTTCTTCTTGATCATTCTTTACAAAAGATTCAACATATGTAGGAGGTAGTACAAAAACTTTTTTTCCTTTACTTGAACATTTTCCTCCTTAGCTAGTTGATGTGCCACCTTATTCCCTTGCTTGAATACGTGTCGGAGGAGCATCACCTTCCCCTGGTACATTAACAACATGCATTCATTAATAAGATCATCAAATAGTCTATTGCCGTGTTGTATAGTTTGTATTGCCTCCGTGCAATCAGTTTCTATTTTCAGAGGGAACAATCCCCATTCATGAGTTGTTTGAAATCCTTCCAGTAGTTCTTTAATTTCTGCTTCCAAAGAGCCCTTTGCATATATGGATTTTGTAAATCCAACCACCCAATGTACCTTTGTATTGCGGAAAACACCTCCCAGGCCACTCTTTTGATAGTTGTCCTTAAAACTGGCATCGATATTTAATTTGAACCAGCCTTTAGGTGGTTTTTTCCATTTAACTTCCATTGGTATTTTCTTTTGTGGGACAAAGCTATTTCAGTAAGAAGTGTGAATTATGTGGCCTTTTGAACAATGTTGTTTATGACAATAGGGTTGCTAGTATTGCTTTGGTTATTTGAATTCCTATTTATCCATATATCCAATAGGGCAAAAGGAAAGAAAGAGTTCCACGTAATAAACTTATTTCTTAATGAGCAATCAAAGTTTTTTAGTTGGAGAATCCGGTGATCACCTGTTGGATCATAAAAAATTGACCAATCCATATTATCTCAAAATAGTTTGGTTGTTTTACCGTAAAAAAAAAAATACGGATGATTGATTCTTATTCTCTTGAATCACAAATAGGACATAGGGGGTCTATATTAATTCCTATACGAGCTAGGTATTTTCTTCAAGGGAGTTTGTTACGAAGGAATTGCCAAAAGAAACATTTTATCTTGTTTGGACAAGATAAAGTCCAAACATAATCATACTCCAATTGGTTACTCATAAGGGGTTCAATTAGGTTATAGCATGTTTTAGTAGTGAAAATCCGTTTAGTAGATAGATACCATATTGGAACATCATTTGTTGGTACCTTTGATCGAATTCTTACCTTAAGAATGTTTCTTTTGATATCATTAGGGATATCCATCGATAGTTTAGTAAGATCCCATTTGTGATCAATGTATATATCTCTAATTTTGAGGGAGTAATAACTAATCATGAAGGGGCCTTCGATTGAGTTCCTGAGATTTTTTATATTGGGGATCCAACTTGTGTCCCATATGTTCATGTTTGAATTATAGTGTGGTGAGCATGTAATCCCTTTCGCACATATATCCCACCCCTTTATAATGCCCTTCCAAATAAAATATTGGTTTAATTTAGAAATATTCCTCCCATATTTTGTAATAATAAGTCGTGCCCATGGAGTTATGACATGTCTGAGTAATCTCCATACTAGACTCGCCAAGTTGCACATATTTTTAGCATTGGCATTATGGATGCCGAAGACTCTAGTGGATTTAGGTTGGCAGACACTGGACCATTTAACAAGGTGAATTTTCTTCTTTTTTTCAGTCGTACCCCATATAAAATCACTCTAGATTTTATCAATGTCTTTAAGGGTTTTTTTTTTTGCAGGATGGTGTATTGCATTTAATGGTTTGGTATAGAGCTTAGGCACAATTGGGATAGAGTAGGTCTCCATGCTATATTAATAAATCTCATATTCCAGGAGGAAAGTTTTGTTCTCATTTTGTCAATAACAAATTGATAATCCGCCGGTTTTGGATTTTTATTTAATATTAAAAAACCTAGATAGGTACCAAATGTCTCACTTTTTTTTTATGCCTAACATATTGGTAATGTTTTTCATAATGTTGGGAGAGCAGTTTCTTTAGAAGAGGATTTTTGACGTAGTACTATTTATGCTTTGGCCTGACAGTGAACAAAAATAATCAAGGCCTATTTCAATGGATTGACACGATTTGTTATTTGCCTTGGCCATTAGTGTCAAGTCATCAACAAAAATTAAATGGGAGAAACTATGGAATTTTCTTCCTATAGTAATAGGATCCAAATTACAAGTATCAACTTGGTGGTCAATATATCTAGACAACATTTCTAGACATAGGATAAAGATATAGGGTGATATAAGATCACCTTGTCTTATTCGCCTACTAGGTTCGAAAGATTTTGTGATGGATCCATTAACAAGAATTGCAATAGAGCTGGATCAAAATACAACTAAGTAGGAGTTTTGAGAATTTAGGAGAATAATTAAATTATCTAAGGGTGCGGTAGACAAAAGACCATTCTATACGATCGAAGGCCTTTTCCAAATCAATTTTTAAGATCATATGGCCTTGTTTGCCCTTGATTCTATTTAGATTTGAAATTAATTCTTGAATAATGATTGCATTATCCGAGGCTCTTCTATTCTTCATGAAACCAGCTTGGAAAGGACTAATAATTTATTCTAAGAATGGTTTTAGACGATTAGCAATAATTTTAGGGATTGTTTTGTAAACAGTGTTACAAAGGCCAATTGGTCTAAAATTCTTAATATTATTAGAATTAGGCATTTTGGGGATAAGGCAGAAATATATTTTTTTTTTATTCTCTAGGAATTTCTTGCCTTTTAAAAATATCATGATAAAGATTCGCAACAGATTGTCCTATGATGTTTCAATATCTTTGATAGAAAAAAGGGTGAAGTCCATCCAGCCTAGGGGCTTTGAAAGGTTTGAAGGAAAAGATAGCCTTCTTGATCTCACTGTCTAGAAGTGGGTTGTCTAGTGAGGGATCAATACTAAGGGTTTAAAAATGGGATTAGGAATAACGAAACCTTAGTGCGATACGAGTGAGCCATAACTTAGTGTCATCTAGTGTAATTCGGAAGAATATGTCTAGTAAATTATGATAGTTACTCGGGAGAGAATTACGACACTCAGAGAGCTCACGATCAGTAGAGAAACCTTAGGAAAATTTACAGGAAAGGTAGCGGAAAGGATTCCAACAATAGGGAAAATCATAACTCTAGACCTCCTTAATCTTGTCTCCAATCCTTATCCTTGTTAGTTGATAGTTTTACTGCTTTCTATTATTTTTTAGTTAATTAGATAAAATAAACATTACAATCTTTATAATAAGAAATTTTTTTGGACTGGTGTTTCTTAGCGATATTGAACAATTGTAGCTGAGCCTTAGTTCTCTGTGGTATTCGACTTCAGACTTGTAATCCGGATTATATTTGCAACGATCACTTAGTCCTTTTTATAAGGCATAGTTGGGCGTGATCAAATTTTGGTGTTGTTGCCGGAGAACTAACAGTGTAGCTGTAGGTGTACATATTTCTAGTTCGCAAGTTTGAATCTTTATTTTTGTTTTCTTGTATTTGATTATTTTTTTTAAAAATTTACTTTTGACTTGAGAGACATAACATCTTGGAATTATGAGATTTTTTATGTTGGTAATTCTACTTTTGATCCTTCTTATGTATATTGTGGAGGAAACAACCCATTGCAAAATTATCAAAATACAACTAAGTAGGAGTAGGAGTATTGAGAATTTAGGAGAATAATTAAATTATCTAAGGGTGCGGTAGACAAAGGACCATTCTATATGGTCGAAGGCCTTTTCCAAATCAATTTTTAAGATCATATGGCCTTGTTTGCCCTTAATTCTATTTAGATTTGAAATATTCCTGAATAATGATTGCATTATCTGAGGCTCTTCTATTCTTCATGAAACTAGCTTGGAAAGGACTAATAATTTATTCTAAGAATGGTTTGAGACGATTAGCAAGAATTTTAGTGATTGTTTTGTAAACAGTGTTACAAAGGCCAATTGGTCTAAAATTCTTAATATTATTAGAATTAGGCATTTTGGGGATAAGGCAGAGATATGTTTTTTTTATTCTCTAGGAATCTCTTGCCTTTTAAAAATATCATGATAAAGATTCGCAACAGATTGTCCTATGATGTTTCAATATCTTTGATAGAAAAAAGGGTGAAGTCCATCCAGCCTAGGGGCTTTGAAAGGTTTGAAGGAAAAGATAGCCTTCTTGATCACTGTCTAGAAGTGGATTGTCTAGTGAATTAAGCTCTATTATGGGATGACTAGATTGATTTACCTTTATATTACTCCAATTTGTAAATGAATGGGAAGTGGTAAAAATATTACTAAAGAACTTTAATACGTGAGACATGATCAAATGGTCATTATTCGAATTTCCAGCCTTATCCTTAAAGAAGGTAATTTTATTTTTTCTTCTTCTATTTGAGGCAGATATATGAAAAATTTTCGTATTTGCATCCCCTTCATTTAGCCACATTATTCTAGATCTCAATTTTCAGTAACCCTCTTCTATCTTAAGGATTTCATTATAGTCTTTTTTAAGATTACATTCTAAAAATTGAAGGAAAGTACTATGAGTATAGCTCCTGGAGTTTTGAGTACCCTTGAGCCTTGCTAAAGTTTTTCTTTTCTTTCCCATTATATCTCCAAAAGTATTATCTCTCCAAGGCTTAATAATATCTATAAAATATTTATTGGCACAAATGTAGTCAGCACCATGCCAATTTTTTCTAACAAGAGTTTGAAAATCCAGATATCTACCCCAATAAGTCTCTAATCGGAAGAGTTGAGAATGGCCTTGTCTATTTCTAGAAATTACTTCTACTAAAATGGGATTATGGTCGGAATAGGTTGTGGGCAGATGAATTATAGAGCAATATGGAAACAACTCACACCATTCTTCATTTCCTAAGACTTTTTCTATTGTTTCCAAAATAAGACCTTTGTTTCTATGGTTTGACCATGTATATTTACACCTTGTGTAGCCCATATCCATAAGGTTACACTTGCTAATTTTAGATAATAGATAATCTGCCCCATTGTTATTTATAGGTCTCCCCCCAAATTTTTCATTGGAGCCTAAGATGTCGTTGAAGTCACCTCCTATCATCCATGGGCCTTTATAACTATTAGAAATGTTTTCTAGATTTTCCCACATAATATTTCTATATTGGTAGTTAGTGCTAGCCTAAATAGAATAAAATAACCAAGTTTTATGTATAGGAAGTACCTCAATTATTTCATGAATCTCTTGGTTCCTACGGATGAAGTTATGGACAATGACCACTTAATGATTCCACATAACTACCATGCCACCTGGCTGGCCTTCTCCTGGTACTTCTATCAGCTTGGAGAAACCAAAATCATCAAGTATTTGCTCATGATCTATCATCCTAGTTTCTAACAAAGTCACCATGCACAGCCGATGAATGTCTATCATTTCCCTAAGGTTTCTTCTAAATTTATCATTATTTACCCCTCTTACATTCCAGATGATGAAGTTAGTTGGACGATTCATTGATTGATTTAGATTCATGTTCACTGGGTCGCCATTCTTCCTCACTCCTCCCAGAAAGACATGGTTCCTTCTTAGAGATGGAAATAGGATCAAGGCTCTATTGCCCATTGTTAGATCCTGGGGTGGCCTGATATCCATCGAGCACTTGTAAAGTGCTAGGGGAAATTGAGCACATGCCTCTTCTCTTGCATCTCCGTGAAGAGACACGCTTTTACCCCGTCTAGGTTTGAGAATTCTAGAACTTGCTCTGAGCCTAGGTTGAGGTGTTTTTCTATCTCCTCCTCCATTACTGCTTCTGCCTGACCTTGTGTTACATGGCATAGGGGTGTGGAGGTGGTGCATATGGGTTCACTTGGTTGATTGGTTGTTCCTGAGCTTGCTGGGTGGTCTCCCAAGGCATAAAGATGGGGTTCAGATGGGTTAGCATTTCTGATGGGAAGAATGGAATGTCTGGGAGGATATTCTGTGGTTGAATCGGGTTGAAATGTGGAGGCATGTTCCACTGATTTCTCATTGCATGCACTAGGTTTGGGTTCAACGATGGTGTTGGTGGGTGTAGGATGTTGTTGAGCCAAACTTGATTCAAATAATTGCTCATTGCGAGCTTCATTCCCTCGGTTATTAGTTGTGCTAGGTAATGAGTATTTTGGAGGATTACTATCGACTCCTGACCATTGACTTGGATGCTGAATGAGACTGCATGTCCCATTAGACCCATTTCCATCCATGAGAGAGGTTGATAGTCTTGAGCCTGAGGGGATTTGACATAGATGATTTGAGGATTTTCTGGATGTAGATGGGATGGAGGTAAGTTTTCCATCATTTGAATTCTATGTTATCTTAGAATTTGGATGAGTCTTCGTCTCCTTCTTAGGATAGATGGGATTTTTGGAATTGTGAGAAGACTGTTGGGATTTTAAATGGTTAATGGAAGGCGTGGGATTACGGTTATCAGTGGAGAGGATGGGATTGGTGGCTGGGGTAATTATTAGAACTTTATTTTGCATGCCCTCTGAGTGGCCAATGTTTAGATTTATAGGGAGATAGTCCATGAATGTAGTATCCATTCAGTGCTCAAGGGAAGAAGCCATTTGTTTTTCCTTAGACTCTTCAAAGGACATTTGGACACATGCTTTGGGGGGGGGGGGGGGGGGGGGGGGAGGGTAATATTTTCATACCTTTGGGATAGATCTTTACTTGTAGAATCGGTTGGAGGGGGATTAGTAATAGGCTTGTGTTGATTGGGTGATATGTCGTGTAGAGTTAGTAATAGTGAAGCCGTTAATATCAATATTAGTAATGTCCAATTGCATGTCGCAATTATCATTATTAGTAGCAGTAGACATGTAGGAGTCTACTAATACCATGTCATTTTCTTGAGAATCCAAGTGTCTATTTGCATGGGTATTTTTTGTAGAATTTTTATTTTCATTTTGGTGGTTTTATTCAAAACCATTTGCTCATAATCTAAGAGTGAGAAGTTGTTTTGGACCGGTATGGTGGTATTGTCCAAATTCATCCTAGTCAAAATTTTCCTACCATTGCTAACTGAGTTTTGAGCAGATTCTTTCACTTTGTATTGTAAGATTTTAGTATCTACGTACTTACCCGTATTAGCATTAAAATAATTTTACCGAGATACCTGGGCAATCGAGCTTCTCCCTTGGATTGATGTTGTTTGTTGGACTGTTTTTTTAACTCTGCCTTTTTCCTTTGTTGAAAGAGACGGTTTTCCATTCTCCTTCTTGATTTCCCACCTTTGAATTTGGTTGTTCATTGCATGCGTAGGGGCTTTCTTTGGTATCCTTTTGGATGTAAATACATTGAGAAACTGTGTGTCCCAGTCTTCCGCAGCTTTTGCAGAGAAGATTTTTCCCTCCGTAGTGTATATATTGTTTGTGATTACCAATATATATGAAGGGTTGTACTGGAAACTCCAATGGAAGTTTCACACAAAGTCTAGCATAGCGACCCCTCATTGTTGTTGATGTGAATACATCAATTTTTAGTAATCGTCCAATGAAGTTGCCAATTTTTTCCAAATTTTTTCCATCATAAAACTCCGTTGGTAGTTGTGGTAGCCTAATCCATATTGTTGAGGGTGTCAATTTCTCTTTTGTGGCCACAAAATTTTGTTTACATTTAGCAATTGAAAGGTAATGGCCATAGATGAACCACGGGCATTGGTGAAGAGCTTTCTCCATGTTTTCTTTTCTGTTGAATTTCATTATGAAACTGTGAACAACTAATTTTTGACCACACCCAAATTCTATACTATTTTGCTGTAAATATTAACTCTAGGTCTAACCTTAATATTTTAAATTTTTATCTTACTCTTAATAGGTTTTATTTAAGAAAATCAAAAATAACAAAAATATTCACATTTTTAGAATATAAGATTTGCTCCTATGTTTAAATAGAAGAAAAAATATATATATATATATATATGTCAACTTGGTTTCTTCTAATTTAAATGTAAGTTATAGTAGTACTTTTTGTTGATTAATATAATTTAAACCTTTGTATAAATAGTGAGTTTCTTATTTATATAACCCCTTTAAGTTTAAGAATAAGTTGGTTGATATATATATATATATATATACATATATATATATATATATATATATATATATATATATATATATATATATATGTATATATACATGTGTATTTTATCTTCTTTAATTTAATTTTTAAAAAAAAGGTTTAAGAAAAAATTAAATAAATAAAAAAAACGAAAAAAAAGAGAATTAAATATATTTATATATAATATAAAATTAAAAAAAAAATAATAATAATAATAAAAAAGAAACACCACCTTCCCCACTTCCCCATTACACTCACAACACACACCCCACAAACAATCACCCCATTTCTCTCCACTCCTCATGTCTTCTACCCATGATCACACACTCACACCCACATCTCACATCCCAACTCCCCACATCCCAACTATCTCCTCAATCTAATCCCATATACACACACAATATTATATAGAGAAGAGGGGAGAAAGAAGAAGAGGAGGGAAAAAGAAAAAGAGAAGAGAGAAAACGGAGGGGGAAAAAGAAAAAGAGAAGAGAGAAAACGGAAAAAGGAAGAAAAAAGAAACGAAAAACAGAGAAAGAGAAGAAGCTGAAAAAAAAAGGAAAAAAGGAAGAGGAACGAATAACAAAAGAAACGGGTCTTCTTCTTCATTTGAATACTCCGGTAGGAAACCTCAGAAAGATAGAGCTATATCTCCATCCTTCAAAGCCTTGAAAAACTCACAACCCAAGCACCATAGTTCACCTCCTTCAAACCATCACTGATTTCCTTTTCTTTCCTTCATGAAAACACTCCAAAAAACGCAGCAACTCCACCTTCATTAATTGTTGTTGTTCTTTTAAGTTGAGCTCAGTCCGTCAAGGTGTTGTCGAGGCTCCTGTTCGAAGTTTGCGTTCGAGGTCTTTGGTTGATGGTACGGGTAGTGTTCGAGTTATATTTATACTCTCTTCAGAAAAATTCAATACATAATCAATTTTTTTTCATTTAAAGGTCAGTTTCTATTTTCTAGCGTTTTGATAATACTATTACATCGGGGTGGTCATATCTTAGTTAAATCTTTTGTTGCTATTTGATTTTGCATCTACATGTTTAGTTCACATAGAATATTTTAGCATCTTTGGCCTTCTGATTTATTTGAAGATTGTTGAATAAGTAGATGTTTTTCCTTTGAATTCAAAACCCAAAGTTTAAACATATAAAAATAAAAATAAAAAGATATGTGAACTGTTAGCTAAAGTTGAAAAGCTTTGTTTAAACATATACTTGTTTATCTCTTAACGTGGATTATTTACGTGCTTCATGTAATTGTTAAAAATAATGTCTTTATTTGCTAGATTAGCAGCTAACTCTTAAGGTGTAAACGGAAATTACATAGTGTAAATGACTTACAATTTCAAATAGCTTCATATGCTTATCCCACAAATAAATCCAAACCTCATGACTTTACAATAATACCAAAGTTTAGGAAGAATAATGAACATCGTTAGAGTGCTTTAGGCGCAATTTTAATTAAGCTAGCGTGATTATGTACACGTTCGCGTGACATAGTTGTGATTTTTTTCATAAGTCAAGATATACGTTCACGTGACTTTGGCTGAATAGTTTAAATATTAATTAAGTGCTATTAATTATGTACTCGTACGCGTGACATGATTTTTAGCGAGCTAAAAATAGTGTACATGAGTGTAGTGTGATTGGAATCTTTTTTTTTAGTTGTGTTTTAGGAGTCTATTTATAAGTTTAGGACAAACCCTAAACGTGTAGGAGACTTCTATTTCAATTGGGAAACACTTAAACCCGTCAAAACTCGGTTTTTCGCCGAACTGGGGACCCTGGCGTTTGGACCCAAAGGCCTGGCTAAC
This sequence comes from Nicotiana knightiana, assembly GCA_005239525.1. Taxonomy (NCBI): domain Eukaryota; kingdom Viridiplantae; phylum Streptophyta; class Magnoliopsida; order Solanales; family Solanaceae; genus Nicotiana; species Nicotiana knightiana. Next base: position 34,114 of record ML400020.1, on the reverse strand, counting down.
GCCAGGCTAGGGCTGGCGTTTCAGCCCTAACGCCTGGCTAACGCCAGGGTAGGGCTGGCGTTTCAGCCCTAACGCCTGGCTAACGCCATGCAGGGTTAGGTTGTTTGGCTCTGTCGCCCGGCTATCGCCCGGGTGTCTCCTTT
>ML400020.1:0-33119 GCA_005239525.1 Nicotiana knightiana | reverse complement strand
GTCCTAAAAATGAGTAATTAAATAATTTGATTAAGCCAAATATGAATCATTAAGCGATCGTGCTAGAACCACGAAACTCGGGAGTGCCTAACACCTTCTCCCGGGTTAACAGAATTCGTTACCCAGTCTTCTGGTCTCGCAGACTTTAGAACAGAGTCAAATTTCCTCAATTTGGGATTTAAACTGGTGAGTTGGGACACCATATAATTATCCCAAGTGGCGACTCTAAATAAATAAATAATCTCATTTTTTATTATGTCACTTAAAGTGGAAACTCTCTCTTATTACCCTTACCGGTGAAAAGGGAGGTGTGACAGAAACAATCTTCCCCTATATCAATTAATGAATAATCTTCCGTTGGGCGCCAAAGCTCTTGAATTTTCTTATTTTAGTATTGATGTAGTATACATTTACCAAAGAGTTTAACAATGATTGAGCACTTTCATGGCTTGTAAATTCTTTGTTTATCCTCCTGTGTAAGTGTGATCACTCTAATGCCTCGTGTGGAAGAGTTCATTAATTTCTCCAGTGATTCTTCTTCCTTTGAGACAATTTCTTACAGCTCGATGTTAGATTGGCTCACGTTGGTGCAAAGTTCATAGGGACTGAGGATATTAGCATATCCCTAAACAACGCTTTATTTTCCACACCACACTGTCTCGGTGTTGGTTGATCAATATCAGGTTGTTTAGGTGGTATTGTATGTGAAGATTCAAAGGGTTGGGGGTTCATTCTAGAGAGTAATTTCTAGAGAGTGTGAAAAAGATGATTTCAAGCAGAAAATCTTTATTCAGTGAATAGAACTATGTATGAGCTTTAACAAGACTCCTTTGATATTAAACTGTGGTGAAATTTTCATTATCTTATTCAATATCATTATTGAAATTAAAATCAGCTGCCCACGCTTTGGTGGTTACTAGCTAGCTTATTATATATACGTCCCAGAGAACAATATCTTATTCCACTCATCCAAATTGCTGAATCTAATGAGAAAAACAAAATCACCATTACTTATCTGTAATCACTGGTGCTTCATAGAATCACTGACTTAACTTTGTTTCTTTTTCCTTTTTTTCACTAATATTCATTCGTATCTTTGTTTTTTTTATGTCAGACTATGAGAAACAAAAAATGGATATATCTCAAAGCAAACTTGGCCCAAAGTTCAATTGCAAAAATATTCATTTAATTGATTTATGTACGACAAATACAATATTCAAATGGAAGAAATATTTCTCTCATTTAATTATGTGTAAGGCAAATGTTACTACAATTTCTGATAATAGTAATTTAATTGAAGGCTGTGGAAAAGCTACTATAAGTCTGTCTAGGGAAACAATACTTATCATACATAATGCAATATTCTCCTCCAAGTCCAGGAGGAACTTGTTGAGTTTTAAAGATATCTGTCGAAATGAATATCATATTGAGACAATAGATGAGAGTAATCTTGAATTCCTCATCGTTACCAAGAATGTCTCTCGCCAGAAACGGGTTACTGAGAAGTTTCCACCTTTGTCTTGTAGCTCGTATTGGACAAGAATTAGTGCAATTGAGGCATATTCTATCGTAAACCAAAAGATTAGTGATTCCAATACTTTTGTAATTTGGCATGATCGATTGAGGCATCCTGTTTCAATTATAATGAGTCCAATTATAAAAAAATCAATGGGCATTCATTAAAGAATTGAGTCTTCTGCGTTTTTGGAATGTATACAAAATTTGTGGTCCTATTCACCCACCTAATGAGTCGTTTAGATACTTTATGGTTTTAATAGATGCATCTTCTAGATGGTCTCATGTGTGCCTATTGTCATTTCGCAACCTGGCGTTTGAAAATTTAATTGGCACAAGAAATCCGATTACGGGCACAATTTTTTGATATTCCTATGAAGTCTATTAGACTTGATAATGCTGCTGAGTTTACCCACTTCTACTGAGAACGTTACTCATGAAAACGAGGTTATCCACTTCTGTTTGGGGACATTCCATTAAGCATGCAGCAAAGCTAGTTCGTCTCAGACCGACAAAGTATCATATATTTCCGCTTCAATTAGTTTTGGGTCATGAACCTAATATATCTGATTTAAGAATTGTTTGGTGTGCAATATATGGGTTCTAGCACAGCCATATCGCACCAAGATAGGTCCCCAAAGAAGGTTAGGAATATATGTTGGGTTTGAACAACCCTCCATTATTCGCTACCTCAAAACATTAACGGGTGATTTGTTTACTGCTCGATCTGTAGATTTGAATCGCCCACTATTATTCGCTACCTCGAAACATTCACGGGTGATTTATTTACTGCTTGCTTTGCAGATTGTCGATTTGATGACACATTTTCCCCATAATTAAGGGGAGAAAATGGTGAAACCAAATGAGAAATTTTGTGGAAAAACCCATCATTATCTCATCTTGATCCATATGCCTTTATTTGCGAAGAGGTACAAATGATTATTCATTTGTCAAAAATTAGCAACTACAATACCAGACACATTTACGGATCTAAAGAGGATAACCAAATCACACATTCCCACGGAGACTGTTCAAATCCGTATTGACATCCTTGTTGGACAATCTTCTTGTGACATAGCTAATGATTCAAAATCACGCCAAAAGCGTGGCAGACCATTGGGTTCTAAGATCGAAATTCTAGAAAAAAAAATAAAGGATCAAGATGACAATAGGAAAGAGTCTCGTGAAGAAATCCACAATTTAACCAATCATGAGATTCATGAGGAAATCACTGAACCTAAGACTCAAGGAAATAAAGAACTACCAATAAACCCAATCGATATTGAGAGTAATCTAAATCCATCAGATATAGTGGTGGATTATGTCTTTGCATACAATGTTGCATCAAGCATTATGCAAGATAGTGAGAATCTTGAACCTCAATCTGTTGGAGAATGTCGACAAAGGCGTGATTGGCCAAAATGGCAAGAAGCAATCCAATGCGAGTTGGATTCACTTGCTAAACATGAAGTTTTTTGACCTGTAGTCCAAACACCTAATGGTGTTAAGCCTGTTGGCTATAAATGGGTCTTTCTATGTAAGAGAAATGAAAAACGTGAGGTACAAGATAGAAGGCACGCTTTGTTGCACAAGAATTTTCACAAAGGCCTGGTGTAGATTATTGATAGATATATTCACCTGTTATGGATGCAATAATATTTCGTTATATCATTAGTTTTGCTTTCCATGAAAAGTTTGACAAGCATTTAATGGATGTGGTTACAACCTACCTTTATCGCTCACTTGATAATGAGATATACATGAAAATTTCGAGGGATTTAAAACCCCTAATGCACATAATGCATAGTCCCGGGAAATGTTTTCAATAAAATTGCAAATATCTTTGTATGGTATAAAGCAATCAAGATGAATGTGGTATAACTGCCTTAGTGAGTATTTATTAAGGAAAGGTTATATAAATGGTGTCATTTGTCCATGTGTTATTATAAAGAAAACAACATCAGAGTTTGTCATAATTGTCGTATATGTTGATGATATAAACCCTTATTGGAACTCCTATAGAACACCAAAAGACAGTTAATTATTTAAAGATAGAATTCAAGATGAAAGATCTTGGAAGACAAAAATATCTAGGTTTGCAAATTGAACATTTGGCAAACATGATTTTGGTTTATCAATCTGCCTACACGGAAAAGGTATTGAAACTGTTTTACATGGATAGAGCACATCCATTAAGTACTCTGATGCTTATTTGATCACTTGATCTGAATAAGAAGCAATCCCGACCTCAAGAAAAGAATGAAGAGCTTATTGGTCCTTAAGAACCATATCTTAGTGCCATTGATGCACTAATGTATCTTGCTAACACTACAAGGCCTAGCATAACTTTTTCTATTAATTTCTTAGCAAGATATAACTCCGCTCCTACAAGGAGACATTGCAATAGAATTAAACACATATTGTGGTATCTAAAAGGGACTACCGATATGGGCTTATTTTATGTCAACAATTGCAGTCTCGATCTTGTTGGTTATTGTCACGACCCAAAATCCAACTAGTCGTGATGGGACCTAACCCAACCTGTTAGGTAAGCCAGTTAGCAGCAATCCAATTCAAAAGAGATTTATCGAGAGATATAAAGATAATATAACTGAACTTTTATACAAGGAATTGCCCATGAACTGGTAGTACAAATCATGAGCTTCTAAGATTTAGAGTTTACAAAGCTAATATGAAACAAATACATCATCTGTTTGAAATATACATGAACATATTTAAAATGCTAAAGCTACCAAGAACAAGAGGCAGCTATGACAGGAATGCAGGTACATCTTCGAATCCATCTCCCGCCATACACAACAACATCAGCATCTAACATCTGCACGCAAGGTGCAGAAGCGTAGTATGAGTACAGCTGACCCCATGCACTCAATCAGTAACAAACCTAACCTTAGGTTGAAAATAGTGACGAGCTAGTACAAAGTTCAGAGTCCAACACCAATAGCCAACAAAAGCTCATAACAATATAATAAAAGCAGTACAAAAAATAACTTAGAGATATAATGCTCAGCTCGTTCACAGTTCCGGAAAATAGGCATTCCTTTCAAGTATAACAGTGAAAACCCAAATCGTTTACTGAAATCACCAAAATATGAATAATATGAAAAACTGTGATTTTTCCTCAAAAAATGTTCAACAACAGGTAAGATGTTTCATTATCAAATGACATGAGGAAAGTACATCTCTATGCCTATATGTCAATGTGTATGTGAAGTCAAGAATGACACAATACCGTACGACATGAGGAAAATTCATCTCTATGCATGTATGTCGAGTGTGCGTGCCTAATGAAATTCAACACATTGATAAAACCATATGCATGCTATCCGAGTATCAATTCACTCAGTCGCTCAGTCCTCACAGTCACTCAGTCCTCCCCCCTCCCCAATCACTCCGTAGATCCAATCCAAGCGCTATAATAAGCCAATGATGGCATGAATCAATAAAGCCTTCTCTAGCGTGCAACCCGATCCCATAAATATCACTCAAAAACAGGCCCTCGGCCTCACTCGGTCATCAATATCCATGAGAATCAACCCAAAATAATGATATGATGTATCAATAAATAGCAACAGAGACTGAGATATGATATGCAAATGAATGAGTATGACTAAGTATGTGACTGCAATTTAAGAAAATAACTCCACAACAGATATGACCTTAGTGTGTCGTAACAAAATATATAGCCTAAACATGGTTTTTAATAGGATCACATCTCAATTACTCTAACACGTAAAACTCTTATGGATAAAAACAAGATTAGGTAATTGCATAGTACCAGATAAACAACCGAGTCATAATTCACACGATGCACGCACACACGCCCGTCACCTAACATGTGTGTCACCTCAACACCAAACACATATCATGTATATCCAGGGGTTCATACCCTCAACACCAGGTTTAGAAGTTTTACTTACCTCGAACAAGCCAAATCCGATACCGAGCAAGCCAAATGATGCTCCAAAAAATGCCAACCCGGGCGTACCAACCTCCGAACGGCTCGAAACTAACCCAAAGAAACTCAAGAACATCAAATAATGCCAAAGGAAACAAACCCACTCTATAAAGGTCGAATCTTTAATCAAAAGCCCAAAGTCAACCAAAAAGTCAAACCCGGGCCTGCACACCAGAACTCGAAAAAACATACAAAATTTGACAAACCATTCAAATCCGACTCCGAATCGATGTTGTCACGACCCCAAATCTACACCAATCATGATGGCACCTATCGTGGAACTAGGCCAGCCAAAAACTACACTCAAATCGCAATAAGCTTCCATTTACTCTTTACTAAACTGATAACCTGTTAAGGTTTCTTTTAAACATTTTTAAAACAGTTAAAGTTATACCGAATATTAAATACAACCCCCGAGATCCTGGAGTCACTGGTCATGAGCATCTACATAAGAATATACAACTCAAAAGAAAATAAATTCTATAATAGTAAGCAGGAGAGAGCGAGCAGGACTGCAGAAGCATGCAGCTACCTCGCAAACCTACGAGAAATCTCTGGAATATATACATAGCTCACCCTGCCCTAACACCTAGATCTGCACACAAGGTGCAATGAGTAATGTGAGTACGCCAACTCAGTAGTAATGAAAATAAATCAGGTCTGAGCAGCAAGAAGCACATAAAAATCAATTCATCAATTCACAATAAGCACAACCTTTCTTTCCAACAATGTATACATTAAATTATCACGCTTAAAAGCCGATTGCAGTAAAAATCATTTGGAAAATATACTTTCCAATAGTTTCAACATAACTTTCAAGAAGTCTAGTGTAAAATACTAAAAAATCATAAAAAGGCCCCTCGGGCAAAACATATTTCATAAGTTCAGAGTGAAAGTGGAAAAATCATAAGTAGCCCCTCGGGAAAAAACATGTATCATAATCAGCCCCTCGGGCATGCCTGACAGTCACTCAAAATAAGCCCCTCGGGCATACCTCACAGTCACTCATGCCTCCCAGTCACTCGTCACTCGGCACTCGGCACTCGGCACTTGGCACTCGCACTCAGTAGGTACCTGCGCTCACTGGGGGTGTGTACAGACTCTGGAGGGGCTCCTTCAGCCCAAACGCTAATATCAAGCCACCTCGTGGCGTATCATATCCTCATAATCAGGCCCTCGGCCTGACTCAGTCAGAACCTCTCAAAATCCCCTCGGACGTATCAGTAAAAATGGGGTACTCGACCCAAAACATCATTTTTATATCTTAAAATAATGTAAACCAGGCTGAGTTTCGAAAATAGTAAGCACAATGTGACTGAGTGTAAATCATCAATAAACAGTGAGGAAATAGCAGTAAAAAGCCCCCAAGGGGTCTAAACAAGTCGGCACGAGGCCCCAAACATGGGTTATAGCCTAAATATATCAATAGTCTTTAGAATATAGTTTAACATATGATTCAGAGTAAAATACGCAACTCAATAGTTGCCATGGAGAGGACCAAGTCCAATCCATAAATTTGTCTGCGCCACATACTCGTCATCCGACATGTGGGCCATTCTATAAGTAGTGACAAATATGAAGTCCGGGATTTCATACCCTCACGACAAGATTTATAGCCGCTGGTTACCTCCACCAGGCCACAACACTAATCTGCGATGCTCTTTCCCCTCAAATTGGCTCCCGATTGCTCCGAATCTAACCAAAACCAGTTTATCATCATCAATATATGCTAAACGAACACAACCCAATCGAAAAGTATCAATTTATACAAAAATCTCGAAATTCAGCCAAAACCGTGCCCCGGGCCCATGTCTCGGAATTCGATAAAATTTACAGCACTAGAAGCCTCGTCCTCCCACGATTTTACACATACCAAGAACACCACAACCGGACCACAATTGCTTACCCAAATTGTCAAAAGAATTTTCCCAAGCCTCCTCCCATTAATCCGGGAACTTACCTCCACTGAAGACCCTTAAATTCTTTCTTCAATTTGCCCTCAAATAAGCTCCAACCGCATGCAAAATTGGAAGAATAACCAAAATTTTGTGGAGGCACTCTTCTATATTGTTTTTCCCAGTTAATTCGCACCTGCGGACCTTTCCTCGCACCTGCAGACCCGCACCTGCTGTCCCAGGTGCACACCTACAAAATCCCACTAACGGACCAAATTCTCGCATCTGCGATCTCTTCTCTGCACCTGCGGCTTCGCAGGCGTGGCCAACTCTTCGCACCTGTGGACTCCTCCTGACTAGCCTCGTTTCACACCTGCACATGGATCTTCGCACATGCGGCTGCCCATCCGCAGGTGCGGCCACACCAGTAGCTTTACACCAGCAGCCATTTTCTGCAAATTTCCCAAGTTCAAACCCCCGTCAATCATCCGAAATCAATCTCGAGCCTCTCGGGGCCCCAACCAAACATACCAACACACCCCATAACATCATTCAAACTTAGTCGAGCCTTCGAAACACCAAAAACAACACGAAACCACCAAAATTACATCAAATTCAAACCTATGAACTTTGAAACTTCTAAATTTCGCCAACGATGCCGAAACCAACCAAAACACCTCTGATTGACCTGTAATTTTGCACACATATCTAAAATGACATTACGGACCTGTCCCAACTTCCAGAATTCTATTCCGACCCCGATAGCCTATTTTCCACTGCCGACCAAAAATTGCCAAAAACTAACTTTCGCCAATTCAAGCCTAATTCTACACCGGACATCAAAACTTCATTCCCAACACACTCATAAGTCCCAAATCACCTAACGAAACTATCTGAAACATAAAATTTGCATTTCAAGGTCGTTTACCAATAAGTCAACTCTCAGTTGATGTTTTCAACTATTGAACCAAGTTAAGAGACTAAGTGTCTCATTTCTCACCAAGACCACTCCGAACCCGAACCAACCAACCCAACACACATAAATGAAGCTAAACCACATATAATGAAGAAGAAACGGGGGAAACGAGGCTAAACTCTCGGAACGACCGACCGTATTGTCACATCCTCCCACTTATAAGGCCAAGATTTGTTCTCCAACACCATCAAAATGCTACGTAGCTTACCATGCACATACCCAGGGGTGATCCCACGTCACCCTATCCCATATAGGTCAAATAGCACAACACCGTTGAAATTTCAAAATCCAATCCTAACCCATAAACCTTATAACCAAATTCCCACTTCTGAAATAATAAACAAGATAACAATTCCATAACTATAAATTGAACAAGTCTGAACATGTTGAATTAAGCCATATACGCACCCCAGATGAAATCACATAATACACCGCATGACTCGAACACTCATAGCGATAACTATTAACCACAATAATTGCTCAGAACAACCCAATACCGGTACATAACCTCTTATCAAGAAATGCCTCGCTCTAACTTTTCCATATACTGCCAATGATGAAAGAAACACGTAGAAACTAACAACCATTCGTCCGGTCAGTCAGACATGAAGCTCCCCTTTCCCAAACAGGAATTATAGCAGATTTCTAAGTCGAATCCCGATATTTATCCTTCCAACTATGTTGTAGACAATTCTGAAAATATTCATTCTAGGTCCAATTACCTCTTCTCATCCATCACAACCACTCTGATGACATGACACATCGATACATTTCGAAGCCAAAACCTGTGCAACTCGTATACTTAATAGCAACATCCCAATGTAATCAAATTATATAAAAGATCCACACGAGAGGAATATCCTTCCATTAATAATTACCATCACCATATCATGCACACAGCCTGGCACACACCGTAAAAATCAAAACACACGAATCCAATACCAAAGGTCATACCCCTACATAACTCCGCTACACTGCACGATTTCATCCAAACGCTGGTCCACTTGAAATATTTCAAGACACCTTGCCCAAAATCAATAACCATTCAAAATTCGACATCAAGTTCTCAAAGTGCATTGCCATAACCACGGGGGAAACCGAACGATACCATGCCACCCGAATCAGTAGGTACATAACCAATGCGTCTCAACCTCGCAATACCCAATTACTTACCTTACTAAAATCTAGCTATAAAGCCCAACTAGAACCGCAACATAGGTGCATATAACCAATAATCGCCACTCCTCGCAACACCGAAGGGTAAATCATAGATCACTCCAGAACATGAATAAACTCAATCACAATCGAATGGTACATTCCTCAATAAAGAAATTCGAAGCCAACAATTCTGACCCGGTGCAGAACACACACCCATATTAGCCTACCAATAACCCTAACTTAACTCTGGTCACCCATAACAGATATATAACTCACCGAAAAGTTCACAATGACGGAATCATGGTACATACTAACATCTGACTAGCTCTGCTCGCATCTTCACAGTTCACTACCACAAAATAACCTGTTTATATGAACTCTCAGTCTCGTAGTCTGATGCGCACGAATTACTATATCTGATCTCAACTCCACCGCTCGAATACATGACACATCTAAAATACTGAATCATTCCACGAGGGATATCCCTATGATTCTTCCGTGTTACCAAGCAACCTGGAATATCAACAGTCTATCTAACAAGAGAGTGTCGCAATACCAACGAAGTACCCTTAACTCCACACATGACCTTTCAATAATGTATACCCTCATCAAGCCACCCCACAGTGATATCATCTACCAAGTCATCTGAAACTTTACATGCTGACTAAGAAATTTGTTTTGACCTTCCTTCCAGAACTGAACCGCGACCTCACATATACAAATCTCAACTCTACTCAGATACCACATACGCCATGCCATCCCAGGGAAATTATGGGAACTTCTTGATCCCTTCCGAGCCACCAACAACTACGTACCCAACTAGACAAGAACTTCCATTTGATCCCATTTAGAAGAAAATTCACTATACATCACCCGCACCTCATGCCAGAAGAAAATATGCACCCTTCACCGTGGTAGAAACCATCAGGAACTATCCGAAATCCCATTTGCGCAACACCAAACCATCAGAACTGAATCCTTCCAACTCAACCAAGCTACGTATGCCACCAAAAATCCAAGAGCATTGTTAAGAAACACCCGTAAAAACTCGTCACCTCATGAACACCCAAGAACTAATCGTATCCCTTACCATGCCGATCTGACCTACTACTAAGTTTCCCTATTTACCCAAGTTTCTTCTGACTTACCTTCAAATTGATACTTCTCCCTGCCATAATACAGTAATTTTCAACCCAGACTCACCACACTCGACCCAAGCACAAAACTATACCGTCTAAGGCTCATAAGCCTCCGAATACTCTCTCAAATATCCCCAAAAGTACCATATTCAAAATACTTACCCCGAAGAGACTTCCTGCGAATCTAAAGCCATTACCTTCACCTTCTTGATACTGATATGTAGAATCCGTGATGATGTAGAAATACCACAAGTCTTGACACCCTCCAACGTAAATCTAAATCACACTGACCAATTAGAAAGAATCGACCTGACCCGTTTCCACACTAACATACTAGGAAAGTAATCCACTCACTTGAAGCCACAAGAAAATTCATACACTGCACACACTACACCTTTTACATTTTCCACTAAATCATTCAATAGAACCCAATTACCCAATAGAGTACATTACAACCTATATCGAAGAAATTTCCATTACTCGTGTCATTCCCAGACCCCACATCTGCAGGTCATAAGTGATCCACCAATATACCTCGAACTGAAACCAATACCACACATAATCGTGCAATCAACTTATCATTAATAGACTCACCCACTTGGCTCAAAGCCAACGATCGAGACAAACAATAACTCACAATGCCCATAATAACACCACCCATTTAACAGCTCAAGTCATATGCAAATCTCGCATTCACCATTGTAACAGTCATGCCAACTTCCACAAGCGATATGAATTCCAATTACAACATATATCATTTACTGGTAGAAGAGAACTTACTATAGAACTATATAGGGATCACACACTATAGCACAATACGCAGAAGATACCCCTGCCCGCTAGCCTAAAAAATAATCTCTCTCTATACACTTCCGAAGACCATAAATATCACTCAATCGCTACACCCTTCTACATCTAAACACAAAAAATGCCTACCCTCGAGGCATCACAATACGCGGTAAAAACCTGAAGCTGATGGCAGAACTAACACTGGAGCGGATGTCACCGAAATCTCGAGCTTCTGGAAGCTCTATCCACACATGTCTGACCACATGGATACCTTTACTGGACACCACGTGTCCTAAGAATGCTACTGAACCGAGCCAAAATTCACACTTGGAGAATTTTGCATAGAGCCTTTCCTCCTTTAATCCTTATAATGCCATCCTCAAATACTGAGTATGCTACTCCTGGCTACGCAAATATGCCAAGATGCCATCAATGAATACAATAACAAGGAGTGCTATTATAGCTAGAATACACCGTCAATGAAATACATGAACGCTACTAGGGCAACGATCATCTCAAAAGACATCACTAGGAACTCATAACCCAACAAAAAGATCTTCTTCACTCCACAACTACCCAACATGAGAGGTCTTCCAATACACTCACAACTCAAAGCCATATACCAAACTAGAAATCAAACATTCAATAGTTCTTGCCACATTTCTAGCCAACCCTTTTTGTCACAATCAACAACCTGAACGCAGCCAACCATCAAATCACACTCACCACGTAGCAATCTAGTCACCAATTCTCATCAATATGAACACAAACAGACATAAGTCCCCAAATACATGTGCCCACACAACAAAATCTCAGCATTCAAGCCACAGAACGAATCCGGCCTCAAGTCCTCCAGACTGGCCCATTACCAACATGCCAAAATCACATCTCATCCATGGAAGTCATAAGCCGTCGATGCACAACCGATACCAAGCGGTCTCGGGCGGGTTCAAATACATGGAAGGAATTCAAGAGTTACGCTCTTGGCTGAAATAAATGGGTTCGCACGACAAGAATTCGAGAATGTGAGATTTTCCTAAGGGTTCTGCAGCCTCTCAACGATAAGTACAGACGTCTCTGTACCGATCTGTAAGACTCTACTAAACATGCTCATGACCGGTGAGTCCTATGTAACCTAGCGCTCTGATACCAACTTGTCATGACCCCAATTCTACACCAATCGTGATGGCGCCTATTGTGGAACTAGGCCAACCCAAAACTACACTCAAATCACAATAAGCTTCCATTTACATCTTTACTAAACTGATAACCCGTAAAGGTTTATTTTAAACATTTTTAAAACAGTTAAAGCTATACCAAATATTAAATACAACCCCCCGGATCCCGGGGTCACTAGTCATGAGCATCTACATAAGAATATACAACTCAAAATAAAATAAATTCTATAATAGTAAGCATGAGAGAGAGAGCAGGAATGCGGGCGCATGCAGCTCCCTCGCAAACCTCCGCGAAATCTCTGGAACAGATACACAGCTCACCCTGCCCTAACACCTGGATCTGCAAACAAGTTGTAGGGAGTAATGTGAGTACACCAACTCAGTAGTAATGAAAATAAATCACGTCTGAGTAGCAAGAAGCACATAAAAATAAATTCATCAATTCACAATAAGCATAGCCTTTCTTTCCAACAATGTATGCGTTAAATCATCACGTTTAAAAGCCGATTTCAGTAAAAATCATTTGGAAAATATACTTGCCAATAGTTTCAACATAACTTTAAAGAAGTTTAGTGTAAAAATGCTGAAAAATCATAAAAAGGCCTCTCGGGCAAAACATATTTCATAAGTTCAGAGTGAAAGTGGTAAAATCATAAGTAGCCCCTCGGGAAAAAACATGTATCATAATCAGCCCCTCGGGCATGCCTCACAGTCACTCGCAATCAGCCCCTCAGGCATACCTCACATTCACTCATGCCTCCTAATCACTCGTCCTCGGCACTCGCACTCAGTATATACCTACGCTCACTAGGGGTGTGTACAGACTCCGGAGGGGCTCCTTCAGCCCAAGCGCTAATATTAAGCCACCTCGTGGCATATCATATCCTCACAATCAGGCCCTCGGCCTCACTCAGTCAGGAACTCTAAAAAACCCCTCGGGCGTATCAGTAAAAATGGGGTACTCGACCCAAAACATCATTTTTTATATCTTAAAGTGTAAACCAGGCTGAGTTTCGAAAGCAGTAAGCACAATGTGAATGAGTGTAAATCATCAATAAATAGTGAGGAAATAGCAGTTTAAAGCACCCAAGGAGTCTAAACAAGTCGGCACGAGGCCCCAAACATGGCTTATAGCCTAAATATAGAAATAATCTTTATAACACATTTTAACATATGATTCAGAGTAAAATACGCAACTCAATAGTTGCCACGGAGAGGACCAAGACCAATCCAAGAATTAGTGCGCGCCAAATACTCGTCATCCGACTTGTGCGCCATTCTAAAAGTAGTGAGAAATAGGAAGTCTGGGGTTTCATACCCTCGGTACAAGATTTATAGCCATTACTTATCTCCATCGGGCCACAACACTAATTCGCGATGCTCTTGCCCCTCAAATTGGTTCCCGATTGCTCTGAATATAACCAAAACCAGTTTATCATCATCAATATATGCTAAAGGAACACAACTCAATCGAAAACTATCAATTTATACAAAAATCTCAAAATTCGGCGAAACCCGAGCTTCGGGCCCACGTCTTGGAATTCGATAAAATTTACATCACTAGAAACCTCGTCCTCCTACAATTCTACACATACCAAGAACACCACAATCAGACCACAATTGCCTATCCAAATTGCCAAAAGAATTTTCCCAAGCCTTCTCCCATTATTTCCAAACTTTTATACTTTAATCCTTCAAATTACAAGCCTAATCCAAAAAAAATAGCATAGAAACAACTTTTATAATCCAGGAACATATCTCCACTGAAGACCCTTGAATTCTTTCTTCAATTTGCCCTCAAATAAGCTTCAAGCGCATGCAAAAATGGAAGAATAACCAAAATTTCACGGAGGCACTCTTTTATACTGTTCTAACCAGTTAATACGCACCTGCGGACCTTTCCTCGCACCTGCGGTCCCAGGTGCGCACCTGCGAAATCCCACTAACAGACTAAATTCTCGCACCTGCGATCTCTTCTCCGCACTTGCAGCTTCGCAGGCGCGGTCAACTCTTCGCACCTGTAGACTCTTCCTGTCTAGCCTCCTTTCGCACCTGCGCATGGACTTTCGCAGATGCGGCTGCCCATCCGCAGGTCCGCACATTAGTAGCTTTACACCAACAGCAATTTGATGTAAATTTCCCAAGTTCAAACCCCCGTCAATCATCCGAAATCAATCCCGAGCCCCTTGGGGCCCTAACCAAACATACCAACACACCCCATAGAATCATTCAAACTTAGTCGAGCCTTCAAAACACCAAAAACATCAAAATTACATCACATTCAAACCTATGAACTTTGAAACTTCTAAATTTCTCCAACCATGCCGAATCCAACCAAAACACTTCCGATTGACCTGAAATCTTGCACACATATCCAAAATGGAATTACGGACTTGTCCCAACTTCCAGAATTCCATTCCGACCCTTATAGCCTATTTTCCACTGCCGACCAAAAATCGCCAAAAAGTAACTTTCGCCAATTCAAGCCTAATTCTACACCGGACATCAAAACTTCATTCCGAGCACACTCATAAGTGCCAAATCACCTAACGAAGCTATCCGAGCCATAAAATTCGTATTCCGAGGTCATTTACCAATAAGTCAACTCTTAGTTGTCTTTTCAACTATTGAACCAAGTAGGTGTCGCATTTCTCACCACGACCACTCCGAACCCGAACTAACCGGCCCAACACACATAAATGAAGCTGAACCACATATAATGAAGCATAAACAGGGGAAGCGGGGCTAACCTATCGGAACGACCGGCCGGGTCGTCACAAATGTTCAGAACTCAAAATTCACTCAATGAAACTTTAGACAAAAACCCCCAATTTCTCTTTTGAGTTCATCAACCAAATGCCAAAAACGAGAATAGATTCATGAAATAAAATCAAATCCGAGTATAGAACACTTATCTAAATCTATATGGTGAAAATTGCTTCAAGAACCGTCTCAATCCGAGCTCCGGAACTCCAATATGTAAAAATGGCTGAAACCCACAAAACTAGAATACTTATAATCACTGGACCAATCAATGAATTGCGATCACGGAAATACCATTGCAATCTCGAAGAAGAAAAAGCATTGCCCCAGAAATACTATATGCAATCGCGGAACATCCTTTGCGATCGCGAAGAACAACCTACACTGCCTCCACAAATACACTAAGTGATCGTGCTAAATCATGCGAACGAGAAGCACAAAGGCGCCCACAATTTGCGGACGCATCTGCTCATATGCAAACACGATGAAGAAGCTTCCAACTCCCAACTCTCAGCTCATCTCTATGCGAACGCGATATCTCTTATGCGAACACGATATCTCTTATGTGAACGCAATGCCCAATCTCCATCAACCTATATGAACACAAACAATTACTCGCGAACGCGAAGAAGAAATACTCAGCTCAAGATTTTTCATCTTTGTGATCGCACCTCTAACTTTGCAATCACGAAGAACACATGGTGCACTAGATATTAGCAGGAACCATCAATGCAATTATGATGAAAAATGGTCTAAAATCGATCTGAATCACGTCCGAGCCCCTCGGGATCACATTTGAACATTCCAACAAGTTCCATAAGTAAACACAAACCTACTCGAGGCCTCAAATCACGCGTATCAACATCAAAACTGTGAATCACACCTCAAATCAAAATTGATGAACTTTGAATCTTTCAATTTCCAAAACTCGTGCCGAAACATATCAAATCAACCTGGAATGAACTCAAATGTTGCACACAAGTCCCAAATGACATAACAAAGTTATTCAAATTCCTGGAACCATAGTACAAACCCGATATCATCAAAGTCAACTCGCGGTGACACTTATGAACTTTCCAAACCTTCAAATTCCATCTTTCGATAATTAGCGTTGAAACCTTCTAGAAATGTCCAAATGCAAGTTCGGGAATACGCCCGAGTACAAAATCACCGTCTGAATGTTACACCCCATATTTTCCTACGTGAGAGTACGTTGTAAGTCAATGGATTTAAGCTCAAAAATGAGATCGTCTTTGAAAGTACATAAAGTAAGTTAATCATTTTACCTTGGAGTTTAAAAATATTTAATATCATGAATAACAAGTACCAAGAGGTTTGGAAATCTTAGAAGCTAAACTAAGTAAAGAAAATAAGTTTCGGCGAATGTCGACAAGTTTGGAATGTTATAACATGTACTTTAGGGTAAGACTATGGTTAATTACATGACAAGGAGGTTATGCTATGAGTTATATTTTTCGTATGATAGTCGTGTGATACGTTTTGAAGTCAAGCATGTTGTGGAAAAAAGTTGGCAAAAGTCTTCACAAGTTACATTCATAATGTGCTGAAAATTAGGTCAAGAAAATTAGGTCACATGTAAATGAGATTTTCTCCCAATTTACTAGGAATTATTAGATGATATACCTACCAAATTAAATATCTATGAATATATTTTCCAACTCATTAAACCATTCATCTATACGACATCGGATTATAGAGATATTCGCGTTTTAGCGAAACTGCACCAAGCAGCTCTCTATGGAACCCACATACGCGGTTTATATATGTTGATATGTATAAGACGCCTCAACCCCATTTATCGTTCATTTTCAGTATCTTCAGACCCTAGACACCTAAAAACACTCTCTCAAGGTTCTCTCGTGATCCAAGACCCAGACAAAGGGCAAACAACACAAATCAAGTGTCAGGAATCCCGTCGCGCTAGTAAGTTTCTTGTTCTTCTTGTTGTTGCTGGTTTTTGGGTGGTTCCAGCTCGTTTGGGAGGTTTTTTAAGTGGTTTATGTTATTTAAAATACCCTCCAATGGTTTTTATATCAACCCCAGGTTATTTCAAGTCTTGCAAATGGATTACACCATAATTCAACATCAAAGGTTAGTTCTAGCGAAGAACAACTACCTCTATGAGGTTGTGTTGTCATGGAGGATAGTTTTGGGCTGTGTTTTGATGAAATTTCAAGTTTTTGCTACTGGATAAGGTGAGTATAACATCCAACTAATTTTACTTAAGCTTGCTTGTATGTTGGTTAAGTTGTTATGATGATAAAATATAAGATAATACTTGGATTAGCTTAAGTCACTTCTATGGTGTTCTATTGCCATTGAGAGCTGTTGTAAGCTAAATATAACTTGGATTTAAACTTGAAGCTACTGTAGGAGGCATGTGTATTGTGTTATTGCAGGTTCTTAAGGTTTTAGTGATGTTGATTAAGTGAAATGGTTGGACTAGACATGAACTAGTGAATAAAGTTGCTAATTGAAGAAATATGTGGTATAAGGATGGAATAATGGATGAATTACTTCATTATCATATTAATGATGTTTTTAAGTTAATTTAAGAAGTATATAAGGGGTGATATGAGTTATACGGATTCCGATCGAGCTTCGCGCTCAAAATGATTGTTTAACTAATAGGAGAGCTTATTGTGAATTATATTGTTGTTTTTTGGGATGTTTGGTGACTTTTGGTAACATAAGGGATGTAGTTAAAACAGGGGAGGTGCTGTCCGTTTTCTTGTAGAATACTGGTTTTGAAATATGAGAGTTACAATGCTTATATGATGATGACGAAGTTGGGTTACTCATTGTAGACGTAAGAAGATCATATTGAACTTGGTTGATGATTGGCGACAACATTGAAAAGGTATGTTAAGGCTCTTCCTTCATTCTTTTGGCATGATCTAGAGTGAAACGAACGTAAACGATACGCTATTTCATAACAAATCTACTCCTAGCAACTAAGGTTGTCCATGTTGTTCTTTCCTTACAAAGTTATTCTAATAAAGTATGTGTGATCCTTGAGTCCTAGTGAAGTACATATTGATGGTATGATGTCCATAATGTTATTCGAAGTTGCAACTACCTTACGTCACTCCAAAAGGTTTAGAGCGTGATTCCATGAGTCCAACATGCATTATATATAGTATCTATTTTACTCTACCAAGCCGCGCTATTGTCGGCCGGGTACGACACCTATTGTGCAACAGCTGATCAGTTAGATGTACCGAGCTCTATGTGGCCAGGTACGATTCTACCAAGCCTTATGATGGCCGGGTACGTTTTACCGAGTCTTTGAGGACGAGTATGATATGATGATGATGATGCCCACAGAGGCGCATATTTTTAAAATTTTATGTATATATATGTATCATGCATTTCATGTCAGTAGCCCTTAGAGGCTCTCATATGCTACAAGTTGTATCTCCTCTATCTCAGTTTACATTACTGTTCTTATTTATGCTTTCCTTCCTTACATACTCGGTACTTTATTCGTACTGATGTCCCTTTTCTTGGGGACGCTGCATTTCATGCCCGTAGGTCCTGATAGATAAGTTGAAAATTCTCCTAGTAGGCTATCAGCTCAGCGGAAGGTGTTGCTGCACTCTACTTGCTCCGGAGTTGTCTTTTTGGTCAGTATGATCGGGAAATGTATTGACTGGTATGGCGAGGCCCTGTTCCGACCTATATGACATTTATGTACTCTTAGAGGCTTGTAGACAGATGTCATGTATATGGATACTTGTATGGCCTACGTTTTGAGTGTATGAATGATCATGTCGGCCTTATAGGCCCGTATGTCGCATGTATAAGATTCTATGTAATGTTGGGTTATCCTATGTCTAGTATGCACTTATATTTTATTCTAGTTATCTCATGATAGCCTTTTTGGCCCCTTTACCCATGATAGTATGATAAGAAAGGTATGTTACGTTGGTACTCGATTGAGTAAGGCACGGGGTGTCCATCGTGATCCTTCGGTTTGGGTCATGACAGAAGTGGTATCAGAGCAGTTCTGTCCTATGGAGTCTACAAGTCGTGTCTAGTAGAGTCTTTTGTATAGGTGTGTTGTGCACCACACTTATAAGAAGGAGGCTACATGGCATTTAGGACTGTCACTCTTTCTTCGTTCTCTAGATCGTGTGGTGGAGCTCAATTGTAAGAATTCAAACTTCCAAATTCTATTTTATTCTTAATAAAATGGTACCTCATCCAAACAGGCAGTTGGTAAGAGATTGAATGTGGTGGTGGAAGAATTGAGTCAGAGGAACTCGATTTTGCATCATGCTTATGATAAGTAAATGTGAGGTCTTCAGCAGATTATGTGTGTCTAGGATGTGTAAGATTCTTGATAAGGATCCATAAGGCATGAATATCTATCCACCTATATGGTAAAATATCAATAAGAGAACCAGAAGGTAGGTACAAGTTTCAACAAGTAAAAGAAACAAGGTGAAGAAAGGTACGAGGTACCCAGTTAGTGAAGATTATCAGTATTTAAAATTGAGGCAGAGAAATATAAGTATTTTGAGTTACCTTAAACAATAATATAGGTATGTACAATTGTCCACACCCATCTCAGTTATGCCATATGGAAGCTAACATATATAATTTAAGAGAAGGATAGGATATCAGGATCTAGCCGGGGTTGGAGTAACCCAAAATTGTTGATGTATTGTTAATCATTATCTAATATTTTTGAAGGATAGTGCAGGACATGGTAATAGTTCTCGCTGGGAGATAGCCAGATGGTGCACTCCAGAATAATACAGTCGGATATGAATACTACAATGTTCAGAAAGATGAGAAGACATGCACTGGAATCCTAGAAGGGATGAATATTTACCTTAGTATGACCCCAACCCCTAGTAACAAAAAAAAGAGAATTTTAGGTGTCCCGAAGAGCCAGTGAGATGAAGCGGGGGGAGCTAAAAGTGAAAAAATGCTTTGTTGAAGTCTTCATAATAAGGTGATAGACAGAAATATTAGAAGGAGAATAAGAAGAGAGTAAATAAAGTATTATGAGTAAGATGTGATAATGGGTGATAACGGTAAATCAAAGTATGACAGAATGACGGAGTCTATAGTCAAGTGAAGGAAAAGAAAAGAGGAGACAAGCCTTGAGACAATACAAGAGTATAATCCATTAAATCCATACCCTCATTTCGAGTAATGAGTTGGTGACTCAAACGTGATTACCAGAAGGAAGAGTTAGACCCTCAGAGTAATAGAAATTAGTATGGGCTAGTGAAAAAGAAAAACAGAACATGAATTAGGGACAAAAGGATTTGATAAGAGTCGGCATCGTGAGAATTTCACAGCTCACATTCCGGCGATCATAGAATGAACAATAGAAGAATAACCTTTAAAGGTCATTCATGAAGACGCTTCCCTAAAGCAAGCACTATGAGCAAAGTTAATCTTAAGGGACTAAATGTGCCAATTACACCAGGTGTCACCCTTGTGCGTAAGAAATTCAATTATCCCTAGTGTTGAAGGGTTACCGCAAAGCGAATAATATATTAGTGAAGATGTGAAAAAAATGCCAAAGATGAAGTGGTAACTATAAACTGGTAAAAGAAGAAAGCGGTAAAAAGGCGAAAGTAATGAGATTGAATTTATTCAGATCTTTCAGATATAATATGACTCTATAAGATTATGCAAGCCTGACGCCGGGGAGAATCAATAAGGGTTTCACACTCGATGATATTGATAAATAAGTGGGAATGAACACTTGATACATAAGGATCTCGTACGAGAGGTAAGTTAAGACAACAAACATAACACTAGAGGGGTTACACATAATATAAATAGGAGAATGGACCAACGGGTAGTCTGTAGTTGATTCAGAGAGGGTTGGAATTCTTAGAAGCTAAGCCAATTGAAGAAAATAAGTCTCGAACAAAGTCGACAAGTTTGGAATGTTATAACATGTACTTTAGGGTGAGACTATGTTTAATTACATGATAAGGAGGTTATTCTATGAATTATTTTGGTTGTATGATAGTCATGTGATACTTTTTGAAGTCAAGCAAGTTGTGGAACAAAAGTTGGCAAAGGTCTTTACAAGTTATATTCATAATGTGCTGAAAATTAGGTCAAATATAACTGATATTTTCTACCAATGTACTTAGAATTATTGGATGATATACATACCAAATTTAATATCTATGATTCTAGTTTCCAACGCATTAAACCGTTCATCTATACGACGTCGGAGTAGAGAGATATTCACGTTTTAGCGAGACTGCGCCAAGCAGCTCCCAATGGGACCCACATAAGCGGTTTGGAAATGTTGATATGTATAAGACACCTCAACCCCATTTTAACTCGTTGATTTTCAGTATCTTCAGACCATACACACCGAAAAACACTCTCTCAAGTTTCTATCATGATCCATGACCCAAACAAAGGGCAAAAACCACAAACCAAAGTTTCTTGTTCTTCTTGTTGTTACTGATTTTTGGGTGGTTCCAGCTCGTGTGGGAGGTTTTTTAAGTGGTTTATGTTATGTAAAATATCCTCCCATGGTTTTAATATAAACCCTAGGTTATTTTAAGTCTTGAAAATGGATTACACCATATTTTAACATCAAAAGTTAGTTCTAGTGAAGAACAACACCTCTTTGAGGTTGTGTTGTCATTGAGGATAGTTGTGGCCTGTGTTTTGCTGAAATTTCAAGTTGTTGCTACTGGCTAAGGAGATTATAACATCCTAATAATTTTACTTAAGCTTTCTTGTATGTTGTTTAAGTTGTTATGATCATAAACTACAAGATAATACTTGGATTAGCTTAAGTCACTTCTACGGTGTTGTATTGCCATTGAAGGCTGTTGTAAGCTAAATATAACTTGGATTTCAACTTGAAGCTACTGTGGGAGACATGTGTATTGTGTTATTGCAGGTTCTTAAGGTTATCTTGATGTTGATTAAGTTAAATGGTTGGACTACACATGAACTAGTGAATAATGTTGCTAATTGAAGAATGTTGGAGTTGTGGATTGTTTCCTTTGTTATAAATATGTGGTATAAGGATGGAATCATGGATGAATTACTTCATTATCATATTAATGACGTTGTTAAGTTAATATAAGAAGTCTACAAGGGGTGATATGGGTTATACGGATTTCGATCGAGCTTGCTGCTCAAAATGATTGATTAACTAATTTGAGAGCTTATTATGAATTATATTGTTGTTGTTTGGGATGTTTGGTGACTTTTGGTAACATAAGGGATGTAGTTAAAACAGGAGAGGTGCTGTCCGTTTCCTTGTAAAATACTAGTTTTTAAATATGAGAGTTACAATGCTTATATGATGACGACGAAGTAGGGTTACTCATTGTAGATGTAAGAAGATCATATTGAACTTGGTTGACGATTGGGGACAACATTGAAAAGGTATGTTAAGGCTCTTACTTCATTCTTTTGGCATGATCTAGAGTGAAACAAACGTAAACGATACGCTATTTCATAACGAACCTACTCCTAGCAACTAAGGTTGTCCATGTTGTTCTTTCCTTACAAAGTTATTCTAATAAAGTATGTATGATCCTTGAGTCCTAGTGAAGTTCATGTTGATGTTATGATGTCCATATTGTTATTCAAAGTTGCAACTACCTTACGTCACTCCAAAAGGTTTAGAGCGTGATTCCATGAGTCCAACATGCATTATATATAGTATCTATTTTACTCTACCGAGCCGCGCTATAGTCGACCGAGTACGGCACCTATTGTGAAACCACTGGTCAGTTGGCTTTACCGAGCTCAACGTGGCCATGTATGATTCTACCGAGCCTTATGATGGCTGGGTACGTTTTACAGAGTCCTCTTTGAGGCCGGGTAATAGGATGATGATGATAATGCCCACACAGGCATATGTTTCCAAAAGTTTATGTATATATATGTATCATGCATTTCATGTCAGTAACCCTCAAATGCGCTCATATGCTACAGGTTGTATCTCATGTATCTCACTTTACATTACTGTTCTTATTTATGCTTCCTGCCTTACATACTCGGTACTTTATTCAAACTGACGTCTCTTTTGCCTGGGATGCTGTGTTCCATGCCCGCATGTCCTAATAGACAGGTTGACAGTCCTCCTAGTAGGCTATCAGCTCAACGGAAGGTGTTTCTACACTCCACTTGCTCCGGAGTTGCCTATTTGGTCAATATGATTAGGAAATGTATTGACTGGTATGGCGGGGCCCTGTCCCAACCTATATGACATTTATGTACTCTTAGAGGCTTGTAGACAAATTTCATGTATATGGATACTTGTATGGACTTGTCGACCTACGGTTTGAGTGTATAAATGATCATGTCGGCCTTATAGGCCCGTATGTCGCATGTATAAGTTTCTATATAATGTTGGGTCATCCTATGTCTAGTATGCACTTATATTTTATTCTAGTTATCTCATGACAGAATTTTTGGCCCATTTACTCATGATGATACGATAAGTAAGATATGATATGTTGGTGCTCGTTTGAGTAAGGCACCAGATGTCCGTCGTGGCCCTTCAGTCTGGGTCGTGATACCGGACCTAACGGAACCATCAAAACTCCAATCTAAGGTGAAATACTAAAAAGTCAAACTTGGTTAACTCTTCCAACTCTAAAGCTTCAATCATGAAACTCATTTTTCCAAATCAATTCCAAAGAACTTGAAAACCAAAACCGGCGATTTAAATGTAATGACCCGGCCGGTCGTTCGGTGTGATTAGCCATATTTCCCCCATTTCGTCTTTATCATATGTTTCTTAGCCTATTTATGTTGTGTTGTATCGGTTGGTTTGGGTTCGGAGTGGTCGTGGTGAGAACTAAGTCACTTAGTCTCTTAAATTAGCTTATAGTTGAAAAAGTCAACTGGGAGTTAACTTATTGGTAAACGACCTCGAAATGCAGATTTTATGGCTCGTATTGCTTCGTTGGGTTATTTGGGACTTAGGAGTGTGGTCGGAATGAAGCTTTCATGTCCGGTGTAGAATTAGGCTTGAATTGGCGAAAGTTAGTTTTTTGGCGATTTTCGGTCGGCAGTGGAAAATAGGCTATCGGGGTAGGAATGGAATTTCAGAAGTTGGGACAGTTCGTAATGTCATTTTGGAAATGTATGCAAATTTTTAGGTCAGTCGGATATGTTTTGGTTGGTTTCGGCATCATCGGCGAAATTTAGAAGTTTCAAAGTTCATAGGCTTGAATTTGATGTAATTTTTGTGTATTTTGGTATTTCGAAGACTCGACTAAGTTTGAATGATGTTATGGGGTGTGTTGGTAGGATTGGTTGAGGTCCCGGGGGGCTCGGGTGTATTTCGGATGCTCAAACAGCCATTTTTGGTCTTAAGGAGCCTGATGTTTTTCTAGTGTTTGAGTAGCAGGGGTTTCTTCAATGCGATCGCGTGAGTTCATCTGCGATCGCGTAGAGTAAAGTTTGAGGCAGGAAATTTGTTCTATGCGATCGCGTAGTAAGTATTGCAATCGCATAGGTTGGGCACATGAAGTAGTGCGATCGCGTGGCCCTTTGTGTAACGACCCGGCCGGTCGTTCCGTGAGATATCCCCGTTTCCCCCATTATTGCTTTATCATATATCACTTAGCCTGTTTATGTTGTGTTGGGTCGGTTGGTTTGCGTTCAGAGTGGTCGTGGTGAGAACTGAGACACTTAATCTCTTAAATTAGTTTAATAGTTGAAAAGTGAAACTAGGAGTTTACGTATTGGTAAATGACCTCGGAATGCGGATTTTATGGCTCAGATAGCTTCGTTAGGTGATTTGGGACTTAGGAGTGTGTTCGGAATGAAGTTTTGTTGTCCGGTATAGAATTAGGCTTGAATTGGCGAAAGTTGTTTTTTTGGCGATTTTCTGTCGGTAGTGGAAAATTGGCTTTCTGGGTCAGAATGGAACACCGACAGTTGTAGCAGGTTCATAATGTCATTTTGGATATGTGTGCAAAATTTCAGGTCAATCAGATGTGTTTTGGTTGGTTTCAGCATCATTGGCGAAATTTAGAAATTTCAAAGTTCATAGGCTTGAATTTGATGTAATTTTAGTGTTTTCGTGTTGTTTTTGGTGTTTCAAAGGATCGCCTAAGTTTGAATGATGTTATGGGATGTGTTGGTATATTTCTTTGGGGCCCCGAGGGGCTCGGGATTGATTTCAGATGGTTAGTGGAGGTTCAGACTTAGGAATTTGCAGCAAATAGTTGCTGGTGTAAATTTACTGGTGTGGCCTCACCTGCGGATGGGGAACCACAGGTGCAAAAAGAGGTTCAGGTGTAGTCCGCAGGTGCGAATCATGGGCCGCACCTGCGAAGCCACAGGCGCGGAAAAGGAACTGCAGGTGCGAGAATTGGACTGTTAGTGGGATTTCGCAGGTGCGCACCTGGGACCACAGGTGCCGGCCCGCAGGTGCGGATTAACTGGGCAGAACAGTATAAATAGGTACCTCCGCGAAATTTTGGTCATTCTTCCATTGTTGCATGCGGGTTGAGCTTGTTTGAGAGTAAATTGAAGAAGGAATTCGAGGATTTTCAATGGAGGTAAGTTTCCCGGTTTAAGAACTTGTTTCTATGTTATTTTGTGACGGATTAGGCTTGTAATTTGAAGAATTAAACTATAAAAGTTGGGAAAAATAGGGAGGAAATTTTGAAATTCATTTCAGTGATTTGAGTGGGCAATTGTGGTCCGATTGTGGTGTTCTTAGTATGTGTAGAATCGTGGGAGGATGAGGATTCTAGTGATGTAAATTTTATTGAATTCCGAGATGTGAGCCCGGGGCTCAGATTTGGCCGAATTTCGAGAATTTTGTTAAAATTTATGTCTTTCGATTGGGTTTTGTTTCGTTAGCGTATATTGATGATGTTAATCTGATTTTGGTTAGATTCAGAGCATTTTGGAGCCACTTCGAGGGGAAAGCGCATCGCGGAGTAGCTTTTGGGCTGTTTTGAGGTATGTAACGATGGTAACTCTAAACCTGAGGGTATGACACCCCGTTATTTGATATTGTGTTGATAAATGAGGTGACACACACGCTAGGTGACGAGCGTGGAGGCGTGCACCGATAGGGATTGTGACTTGGTCCATCACGTAGCGGCTATTAAGCCGCGTATTCGATTTGAAACCTTACGACATCCTGTCTTTCAGAAGTTTATACTTGTTGTGGGCTATGAGCCATGTTTGGGGCCTTGTGCTGATCTGTTTAGACCCTTAGGGGTATTTTCCATGTTTGGGGCTTTGTGCCGACCTGTTTAGACCCTCAGGGGAGTACCTTTACACTATTCTACCACTATATTGTTAGAACAATTGTGAGCTCAGTCATGTTTCCTATTTTTTGTAATTTTCACTGTTATCACACTGCTTTGAAAACTCAAAATAGTATTTTGGGCTGAGTCTCGTGAGTTGAGATGAATTGCCCAGGTGGCTTGTGAAGGTGACTGAGTTAGGCCGAGAGCCGAGTATGTGAGGATAGCTAGGGATCGGGTTGCATGTCGCAGCAGTATATATGTGTTAGGCCGAGCGCTGAGTATGTGAGGATAGTCATGGGACGGGCTGTACACCGCAGCAATATATATGTTATATATTACATATGGATCGGGCTGCACGCCGCAACAATATAGATTATATATATATATATATGGTCGGGCTGCACGCCACAGTAATATATATTATGTATGGATCGGGCTGCACGCCGCAACAATATACATATTGGATCGGGTTGCACGCCGCAGTAGATATAACGCTTGGGTTGAAGGAACCCCTCTAGGAGTCTGTACACCCCAAGTGAGCGAGTCGACTATTATATGGATCGGGCTGCATGCAGCAACAGTATAAATATATATATATATATATATATAGTGGAGCGGGTTGCCTGCCGCAGTAGTTGTATGTGTTCATGATACTTGATGTGTAAGAGTGTTAAGTGAGAGCATGGGATACTGATAGTGGAGTCACGAGTGTCTGAGAGGCGTGCCCGAGAGGCTTTATTGTGAGTGATATTGTGCCCGAGGGGCTTATATTTTATGAAAATGTTGTTTTCACTCTTCTTTACACTGAGCCTCTAATAATAAATGTTGGATAAATGTTTTTATACGATATTTTTAAATGGAAACCGGAGTTTTATGAAATGTTCGGAATTGTAGATTCTTGACTTGATTTATTTATTTCCATTGTTATTCATTATATGGATTTACATGATTTAAATGCTTGTCACTACACTCAAGTTTTTAGTTACATTGATTACTAAATGAGTTGGCATACTCACGTTACTCCATGCATCTATGTGTGCAGATCCAGGTACCGGACCATCTCACTAGTTGATTTCCGGATGAGCTTGGCGACTTTCGAGGATTGAGGTAGCTGCTCAGCGTCCCCATCTCACCTCTTTTCCTTCCCTCAGATCTTTCGTCTCTCAGTGTCAGTGTCGGCCCAGCAGAGTGATTTTGCCGTTGGTGTTCTTTCCGATCTCTACGCATTTCACCGCTCCACTGGAAATTCCCTCTGCCCCTACCGTACTCCAGCTTCATAGTTTCTCATGGTCTTTTGTAACTCAGACTTTTGTTATAGCAAGTCACTATGTTGTACATTGTATTTTCAGTCTTAGATGCTCATGATAGTTGACTCCAGGTTTTGGGGAAATGTGTATTTTGTTTCATCTCATTCTGCTATTTTAAAATCTGCTAATTTTGGGAAATTGTGATATATATATTGATAGTGTGAAATGGCTAGCTAGCCTAGTTCCATGATAGGCACCATCACGGCCAATTTAGGAATTGGGGTCGTGAAAAGTTGGTATCAGAGCATCTAGGTTACATAGGACTCAGCAGTCATGAGCAAGTTTAGTAGAGTCTTGCGGATTGTTATGGAGACGTCTGTACTTATCTTCGAGAGGCTGCAAAACCCTTAGGAACAATCTCATTTTTTTCATGAATTCTGTCGTGCCATTTTGTTGATTCTGGAAAACTAAACTTCTGTTGTTTCATTCTCTCACAGATGGTGAGGACTCGCACCACCGATTAGGGCGATCAGCCACACGACTACACCAGCGAGGGGTCGAGGTCGCGGTCGAGGTCGAGATCGTGGTAGAGGTAGGGGCCATCCCGTACAGTAGCTAGGGCAGTATCAGTTGATCCCCCTACTATTCAGGATCAGGTTCGCGCTGCAGATGCTCCAGCGGGACAGGCTCAGGCACCGGTAGTACCTATTGATATTTCGAGTCTTCAGGAGACCTTGGCTCAGATCTTGACTGTATGTACCACCATTGCTCAGGCAGTTGCTGCTACTTCTCAAGCCGGGGGAGGCAATAAGACTCCAGTTTCCTGGACACCTGAGCAGGTGACTCAGGGCCAGCAGACACCGGGGGTGGTTCCAGATGATGAGCAGTGTAGGCTGGAGAGGTTTAGTAGACTTTAGCCTCCAACATTCAGTGGTGCTGAGGGCGAGGATGCCCAGGGTTTTCTGGATAAGTGTCAGAGGATGCTACGTACTACTGGGATTTTGGAGACCAGTGGGGTCTTATTTGCTACTTTTCAGTTTTCT
Source organism: Nicotiana knightiana (assembly GCA_005239525.1). NCBI lineage: Eukaryota > Viridiplantae > Streptophyta > Magnoliopsida > Solanales > Solanaceae > Nicotiana > Nicotiana knightiana. The sequence goes on along the minus strand of ML400020.1, from coordinate 4,182 downwards.
GGTGCTGCTTTCACTTGGTGGAAGTCTTTTGAGAGGCGTAGGCCTTTTGGTTCAGCACCCCTTAGCTAGAAGCAGTTCTCCACCATCTTCTTGAAGAAGTATGTACCCCAGTCTCACCGGGAGGAGCAGTGCGTGCATTTTGAGCTGCTGCGTCAGGGGGAGCTATCAGTGATGCAGTATGAGATGCGGTTTTCGGAGTTGGCTCGTCATGCCATCGAGTTGGTCCCTACTGATAGGGAGAGGATTAAGAGGTTTGTGGATGACCTTATTTATTATCTCCATATTTTCATGACCCGGAAGAGAGTATCGGATGATACATTCGAGCAGGTTGTTGATATTGCTCGAGATATTGAGTCGGTTCACCGCCATAAACGGGTAGAGAGGGAGGCCAAGAGGCCTCGTGGATCGGGTGGTTCTAGTGGTGCTCCTTCCAGGGGGCAGTTTCAGCATGGTAGAGGCCGTTCATTCAGGCCTCCTCGGTCAGACCGTCCAGCCTATAGTGGTGCATCTTTAGAGCATGGCCCCACGGTTTTCAGCGAGAGCATTCTTCATTCGGTGCCCTTCTAGCCCAGAGTGCAGCTCGAGCACCATCAGTTCAGGGTTCTATGTATGGTTCTTCATAGTTGCCATTCTGGTGCCAGAGGTTCATTTCAGTCCCAGTCTCCAGCTCCAGGAAGTTGTTATGAGTGTGGAGAGTTCGGGCATATGAGGAGGCAGTGTTCTCATCTTCTTGGAGGTCTATCTCAGCTAAGGAGCCAGCCTTCGACTTCAGCTCCAATTACTTCACCACCCACCCAGGTAGCCAGGGGTGGTAGTCAGTCAGCTAGAGGCCGCTCTAGAGGAGGAGGTCGAGCAGGTGGAGGTCAGGCCCGTATGTATGCCTTTCCAGCAGGGCCAGATGCTATGACCTCCGATGCAATGATCGCATGTATTGTCTCAGTCTGTTACCGAGATGCTTAGGCTTTATTTGACCCTCGTTCTACATATTCCTATGTTTCTCTGTATTTTGCCCATTTTCTGAATATGCCCCGTGAGTCTTTAGTTATATCTGTTCATGTGTCGACTCCGGTGGGTGATACTATTGTTGTGGACAATGTGTATCAGTCGTGTGTGATATCTATTGGGGGTCTAGAGACCCGAGTGCACCAACTATTACTCAGCATGGTCGATCCCGTAGCGGCTATTAAGCCGCGTATTCGATTTGAAACCCTACGACATCCTGTCTTTCAGAAGTTTATACTTGTTGTGGGCTGTGAGCCATATTTGGGGCCTTGTGCTAATCTGTTTAGACCCTCAAGGGTATTTTCCATGTTTGGGGCTTTGTGCCGAACTGTTTAGACCCTCAGAGGAGTACCTTTACACTATTCTACCACTATCTTGTTAGAACAATTGTGAACTCAGTCATGTTTCCTATTTTTTGTAATTTTCACTGTTATCACACTGCTTTGAAAACTCTGAAAAGTATTTTGGGCTGAGTCCCGTGAGTTGAGATGAATTGCCCAGGTGTCTTGTGAGGGTGACTGAGTCAGGGCGAGAGCCTTGTATGTGAGGATAGCTAGGGATCGGGTTACACGCCGCAATAGTATATATATGTTAGGCTGAGCGTCGAGTATGTGAGGATAGTCATGGGACGGGTTGCACGCCGCATCAATATATATACTATATACTACATATGGATCGGGCTGCACGCCGCAACAATATAGATTATATATATATATATATGGATCGGGCTGCACGCCAGAGCAATATATATTATATATGGATCGGCCTGCACGCCGCATCAATATACATATTGGATCAGGTTGCACGCCGCAGCAGATATAGCGCTTGGGCTAAAGGAGCCCCTCCAGGAGTCTGTACACCCCAGTGAGCGTAGTCGACTATTATATGGATCGGGCTGCACGCCGCATAGATATACATATTGGATTGGGTTGCATGCCGCAACAGATATAGCGCTTGGGCTGAAGGAGCCCCTCCAGGAGTCTGTACACCCCTAGTGAGCGCAGTCGACTATTATATGAATCGGGCTACACGCCGCGACGTATGTTATATATGGATCGGGCTGCACGCCGCATTAGTATAAATATATATATATATATATATATACATGTAATGGAGCGGGCTGCCCGCCGCAAAAGTTGTGTGTGTTCATGATACTTGCTGTGTAAGAGTGTTAAGTGAGAGCATGAGATACTGATAGTAGACTCACGAGTGTTTGAGAGGCTTTCCCGAGAGGCTTTATTGTGAGTGATACTGTGCCCGAGGGGCTTATATTTTATGAAAATGATGTTTTCACTCTTCTTTACACTGAGCCTCTAATAATATATGTTGGATAAATGTTTTTATACGAGATTTTTAATTGGAAACCAGAGTTTTATGAAATGTTCGGAATTGTAGATTCTTGACTTAATTTATTCATTTCCACTGTTATTCATTACATGTATTTACATGATTTAAATGCTTGTCACTACACTCTAAGTTTTTAGTTACAATTAGTACTTACTGAGTTGGCGTACTCACGTTACTCCTTGCACCTCTGTGTGCAGATCCAGGTACCGGACCATCTCACTAGTTGCTTTCCGGACGAGCTTGGAGTTGTTCGTGGATTGAGGTAGCTGCTCAGCGTCCCCATCTCACCTCCTTTCCTTCACTCAGATCATAGTCTATTTTGGTCTTTTGTACCTCGGACTTTTGTTGTAGCAAGTCATTATGTTGTTCATTATATTTTCAGTCTTAGATGCTCATGACAATTGACTCCATGTTTTGGGGAAATGTGTTTTTTGTTTCATCTCATTCTGCTATTTTAAAATCTGCTAATTTTGGAAAATTCTGATATATATATATATATTGTTAGTCTGAAATGATTAGCTAGCCTAGTTCGATGATAGGCGCCATCACGGCCGGTTTGGGAATTGGGGTTGTGACACTTTGTTCGATCGCATAGAGGTTCTGAGGCGCATGTGTGGGATTGATATTTGAGCTATGCAAACGCGTGTGTTGGTATGCGAACGCGTAAAGTGGTCTGGGTTGTGCATCGCAATCGCGTGGCTGGAGTCGCGATTGCACTGAAGGAAATTATAGTGTTGGGCAGAGTGTTTTAAATAGCTTTTCTTACGAAATTTTGTCTATTTTCCTCCATTGATAAGCGGGTTTGGAGCTCTTTTAGAAGGTTTGAAGAGGAAATCGAAAGGAATAACTTGGAGGTAAGATTTTCGACTTCATAGCTCGATTCAGTGTTGTTTTCTAAGTAATTAAACCGGAAAATTGTTGGATTTATAACCCAAAATTGGGGAGGTTAAGTGCATGGAATTGGAAATTTCTTTTGAGGATTTGAGTGGGCAATTGTGGTCCGATTTTGGTTTTCTTGTTATGTATAGAATCATGGGAGGACGAGGATTCTAGTGATGTAAATTTTATAGAATTTCGAGATGTGGGCCCAAGTCTCTAGTTTGGCCGAATTTCGAGAATTGTGTTAAAATTTATATCTTTCGATTGGGTTTTGTTCCATTAGCGTATATTGATGATGTTCATCTGATTTTGGCTAGATTTGGAGCATTTGGAAGCCAATTCGAAGGGCAAACGCATCGCGGAGTGGCTTTTGCGCTGTTTTGAGGTAAGTAATGATTGTAACTCTAAACCTGAGGGTATGACACCCTGGTAATTGATATTTTTTTGGTAGATGAGGTGACACACATGCTAGGTGACGAGCGTGGGGGCGTGCACTGACAGGGATTGTGACCCGATTCGTCCCGTAGCAACTTTCAAGCCGCGTATTCAATTTGAAACCTTGCGATATCCTGTATTTTAGAAATTTATACTTGTTTATGGTTGTGAGCCATGTTTGGGGCATTGTGCCGACCTGTCTAGACCCTCAGAGGTACTTTTACACTATTCTACCACTATCCTGATAGCACAATTGCAAACTCAATCATGTTTCCTACTTGTTATTTTCACTGTTATCACAGTGCTTTGAAAACTCTGAGAAGTATTTTGGGATGAGTCCCGTGAGTTGAGATGAATTGCCCAAGTGGCTTGTGAGGATGACTGAGTCAGATCGAGAGCCGAGTATGTGAGGATAGTTATGGATCGGGCTGCATGCCGTAACAATATATATATATGTGTGTTAGGCCGAGCGCCGAGTATGTGAGGATAGTTATGGGACGGGCTGCATGCCGCAGCAAT
>MDKJ01198493.1:0-36122 GCA_005239525.1 Nicotiana knightiana | reverse complement strand
CGAGCTAAATGGGTGCAAATACGTCGAAAATACGCTCAAGGGGCGAAGAGGTGTGCACCAGGCAATAGCTGGGCATTTGAGCCTTAAGGCCAGGACTAGCCTGGCGTTATCCAGGTGCCAGAGCCCAAACGCCAGCCCTAGCCTGGCGTTATCCAGGCGCCAGAGCCAAAACGCCAACCTTGGCCAGGCGTTATCCAGGAAATTTGGCCTGTAACGCCTGGCCCCTGATTCGGTCAAATTCGAGTTTTAAAGAGTTTTAAGTGTTTTCCGGTTGGAATAGAAGTCTCCTACACGTTTAGGGTGTATCCCAAACATATAAATAGACCTAAAAACACAACTTGGGAGTGGATGCCATTAGAGACAAGAGACGCCTGTGGAATACGGCTCAGAGAAGCAAAACATTGATTTTTACATCTTTTATTCATTACTTTGTAGTTTAATTATGCAAGTTATTTTGGGTTTGATTCTTATGAACATGTTTAGCTAATTTCTTTAATCTAGGGTTTTGGTGGAACCCGTTGGGGGATGAACTTATTGTGATATTAATATAGTTTTGATTGGTTGATTAATCTCTATTTGTTCAACTACGTTCTTGTTGTAGTTGATTGAAGGGCCCTCAATTAGCTGTTCCTATTTATTATGTATCTACTTGAGAGAGAGTGCATATTTAGGTAGTTGTTTGAACAACATCACTCCCGGAGTATAGACAAAAGTCATAACCGAGGGTTTAGAGGTTGGATTAGAGATAACGATACCTCGGGTGCAATCTAAAGTGAACTGTAATGCAATCTAGCTAGCGTAACTTGAGAGAGTGCGTCTAGTAAATTATCATAATTACTTGAGAGAGATTTATGGTAGATAGAGTGTTCATGATTGATAGAGATAACTAATCAAATTATAAGTATCTGAGAAGGAAGTTCACCGAACGGGGAAACCATAACCTTAGACCTTTATTATAGTTGTTTACACCTTATTGTAGTCAATCTTTAGTTTTAATATTTTCATTCAGTTGTGTAGTTTAAAGAACACCAAGTGAAAGTTTAGTATTCTGACAGCTTGCTTGATACGTTAATTCCCTGTGGGATCGACTCTGGGCATAATACCCCAGATTATATTTGTAACGCCCGCTTAATTTTTTATTAGACATAGTTGAGCGTGATCACTTACTTCGGTTTAAATTTGAAAATTATAATTATGTCACGCGAACGTATAAATAATCGTGATGAATTAATTAATTAGTAGCGCGTTTAAAGCATTATAACTTATTCATGAATTCGAGTATTAATTAATGTAAAATAGATAGGTAAGATTATTCTAAATCTTTACAACCCAACGACTAAGCACAAACCCCCATGGTCCCACTCATATCTAATGACCTACTTCAATTTGCATAGTGGCCTATTTCTTATTTTAATAGCCTCAATTTTTCAAATTGAATTTTTTGTAATAATGTAACCTTATCTCTTCACATCTCAATAAAGTATAAGATATGCAAGCAACAAAATAATTGAAGGCATCAACATTTACCCCATTTAAGAACAAATAAAGCAGATACCTGAGACTTAAAATTCAAAGTTTTCTGGCTAATTCACTTCTTACTCACTTGAATTCAAATTACCACGTTAGCCATCTAGCTAATGATATCAAATGAATAATTAATCACACTGAAATGAAGCCAACATGCTAAGATTCTTCAAGGAACGTTCAAAGACAACTAACACAGAACGCTCAAAATTTAAAATACAAAAAGATTCATTCATGGTGTATATATATAATAAAAATAGTGATGCAATTAAGAGATGAACCTTAAGAAGAATCTAACTTTGAGAGTTTTGCAGCTGGGAAGTGCAATTAAGAGATGAACCTTAAGAAGAACTTTAAAATGTGTTATACAAAAATAAAATTTTAATATATTTTTTTATATATATAAAAGAAGAAAATAAAGTTGTGATATGCATATTATTGTTGTTATATATATTTATGCACTATTTGGTGTCAAATTTATAATTAGGGTTGTTTTCTACCAATTGTGTGAGTACATTATCACACCATGCGAAAACCCCAAATTCAAAATTCCCCTCGCACCTTAGCGCTACCTCTGGTTTTTTCCAAGCGCAGCTTTAGCTGAATCTATTATAGGGTAGGCTCTTTGGATAGATTGACTTAAAGCGATGAAGTGTCATGGTTAAAAATTAAGGGATGTGATCTAATTGGCCAAAATAAGCCCTAACCATAATTAAAGTATTTAATTCCTTCTTTTATCCATAATCCCACTCTCTTCGCGCCAAAATACATTTGCTCAAGGAAAAACTGAAAATCATATAGCCCCAAAGAAAATATTTCAGCTTTTTACCATGAAAATCAAGTCTTTGAAGGTCATTGTTAGGTCAAAAATCTGTAAACGACACAACAAGTAGAAAAACAAAGAATAGGACAGCAAGTCGTGAAATTTTATTTTTCTAGAAATAACTGAAATTTTTTATCATGTTCTTCTTTATCCATTTCGATTCCTTAAAAATTTTGTATTTGTTTGTGCGTTTCTCGCTAAATACAACGTGTTTATGAGATTTACTAACTGAACTTTTTGGTGCCGGAAGAATGAGTATTGACATTTGAATTTTCTAACTGAATTTTTTGGTGCGGAATTCCGAAACTGAACAATACTGGGGGTGAGAAAAATATTTAGGAATGAATAAAAGACTGAATTAAACTTTAATCATGTTTAGGGCTTTATTTTAGTCAATTAAATCACATTCCTTGATTTTAACCATGACAAGTGTCTCCATTCCAAGTAGGAACTTGAAGAAACGGAGAGACTAAGAAATGGAGGGGAATTGGATCTGGAATCCTCCATTCATCTATCAAATTCATTACCCAATCACTTATTCCTTCAGCTATCGACGCAGTAGGTTGAATTACGCGACATCGTCCAGAAGTGCACATACAGTGATTACTCGTTCTGGCACCTAACGAGCATAACTAGAGGCGGATCCTAAGTATTAAAAAGATGGGTGTACTATTACAAAAAGATGAATAAAGGATTTATATGTGATAAGTTCATACTTTAGCTTCTTAAAATTAGAGGTTAAAATTAATTTTTTTCGATGCATTTTTAGCGATTTTAACAGTATATATTATACTTCGTAATCAAATTGCCGAGATCGCTGAAGCGTTGACTATATGCTTCCTCGTCGTCCCCTGATAATTAATTACCGTTAGATTAGGAGTAGGGGAGAAAGGAGTTTTCTATAAACGGAGAGCAATATCCTCTCAGCGGTTTCAATCTCGAGAGAGAAAGAGAGAGTTGGGGAAGAGACGGTTCTTTTAATTGTAACAGTGATTTTCAAGTTTAAAATTTTTCAGAAAACAAAAGAAACTATTTGCCGTTAATTATTCTTCCGAATCGTCTCACCACATTTGAACGACCACTGGTTACCACTCTTCATCATCGGCGAACTTGCTTCTTTCCATCTCCTTCGTCGACAGCCTCACTCTTTTTCCGGTGAAATCCTTTTCAGATCAAAATATTGATCGTCACTGGTATGTTTATATACCAAAAGAGAAAACATCAAATTTGAATTATTTGAAGGATTTGAACTTCTCTCTTACTCGTTTGGATTTATGGATGCTATTTGTTATCAATTACAGGGAAACTAGTAAAAGATTTTATTGGAGGGAGTATCTTCTAAGAGACTCCATCCATGTCTTCCAAGAAAATTAGAAAAAAAAAAGCTTTTATTTGGAAAGCTACACAGTTTTTTCGTACCATTTAACAATTTCAAACGGAGAAGATTATAGAAACTTGCAAATCCGATTTTGGAAATCAATTGAAGAATTGTTGTTGAGCGCGGCAAGGTTCATTCTTTCTTCGGGAGATTTATCGGTTTTTCGATTGAAAGTTCGCCGGAGCACCAGACTTTTCGGCACCCATCGGAAAAATAAATTCTCCCTTTGGAGCAACAGTCAGCGGATTTGGAAGCTCGTCCGAACATCCCCGACTGTGATCCAGGTTCTATCTTTCTTGAATTGTATTTGCACATATCTATTTACTGTTGCCTTGCCGGCAATTTTGATTGGATTAATTGTTTTTTTTAATCTTTTTCTATTAGTATTTTAAGCTTAAGGTTTCATTTATTCATATTAGTTCTGTGTTTGCATAGGGGTAGTTTCATAGACGTGGTAGATTTATTGTTCTAGTGCCTGCTCGCGTTTCTGTTCTCGTAGTCTCTCCTTTGAGTTGTTTTTGGCTCTCGGGTTCGTAGCTTGTAGTCCTTTGTTCCCGTTTTTGGTTATTAGTAGTAGTGTTTACCTAATACCTCTTGCTTATAGTGGCGGTAGTGAACGATGTGAGAGTAAGGTCATGTCCTCGGGCGGGGCTAAGGGTGGGGTCCAGGGGTGGGAAGGGGGGGGGGGGTAAGAAGGCCTCTAGGTTGAGAATTGGGTCTTGGAACATTGGGACGTTGACGGGGAAGTCTATAGAGTTAGGTAAGATTCTTCAGAAGAGGAAGATCAACATAGCGTGTGTTTAGGAGACTAGATGGAAGGGTACTAGGGCACGAGATGTAGACGGGTTTAAACTATGGTACTCAGGGAGCGCTAGGGGTAAGAATGGGGTAGGTAGTTTAGTAGACAGGGACCTCAGGGAGCTCGCGGTTGAGGTTAGGAGGGTAAATGATAGGTTGATGAGTATTAAGCTGGTAGTTGGTGGATTTACTGTAAACGTGATTAATGCATACGCCCCCTAGGTAAGTTTGAACCAGGAGGTCAAGAAGCAATTTTGGGATGATTTGGACGAGATGATGCGTAGTATCCCACACACAGTGAAGTTATTTATTGGCGGAGATTTCAATGGTCATATAGGGGCTAGTGCTAGGGGTTATGATGATATGCATGTCGGGTACGGTTTTGGGGATAGGAATGAGGGAGGTAATTCACTGTTGGGGTTTGCTAGAGCTTTTGATTTGGTTATAGCTAACTCGAGTTTCCTGAAGAGGGAAGAGCACCTGGTCACTTTCCGAAATTCAATGGGCAAGACTCAGATTGATTATCTTCTCTGCAGGAAATGCGATAAAGGTCTGTGCACTGACTGCAAGGTCATCCCGAGTGAGCACCTGACGACTCTTCATAGGCTCCTAGTAATGGACCTGGAGATCAAGAGGAGTATGAGGAAGAGGGCGGGGTGCAAGCAACCTAAGATCAAGTGGGGTAACTTGACCAAGGACAAAGTTCAGGAGTTAGGGGAGAAGTTGTTGGCTATGAGATCCTGGATGAGTATGAGGGACGCGTCTAGTATGTGGTCCATGACTGTCGATTGCATTAGGGTAGCTGCTAGAGAGGTCTTAGGGGTCACGAAGGGTTCTCTTGGGGGTCATAAAGGGGACTGGTGGTGGAATGGAGAGGTTCAAGGTAAAGTGGAAGCTAAGAAAGCTGCTTATTTGAAGCTAGTAGAGAGTACAAACAAGGATGAAAAAAAGACTTATTTGGAGTGTTACATAAAGGCAAAGAAAGAGGCAAAGTTAGCAGTTACGACGGCAAAAAATGTAGTGTTTGCTCGTTTGTACGAGGAGCTCGAGGGAAAAGGCGGGGACAGGAGGTTGTACCGGTTGACCAAGGTGAGGGAGAGGAAAGCCCGTGACTTAGACCAAGTAAAGTGCATCAAGGACGAGGATGGCAAAGTGTTTATGGACGAGGCACTCATTAGGAGAAGATGGTAAATTGTTGAATGAGGAGGGGGATAGACGCATTGTGCTGGGTGAGTTGGAGCACTTTGAGAGTCGGCGGGATTTTGGGTACTTTAGGCGGATTACGGTAGAGGAGGTGGAAGGGGCGACGCGTAAGATGTACAGGGGAAGAGCAACGGGGCCAGACGAAATCCCGGTGAAATTCTGGAAGCGCGCGGGGCGGGCAGGTTTGGAGTGCCTCACTGGGCTCTTTAATGTTATTTTTTAAGACAAAGAAGATACCCGAAGAATGGAGGTGGAGTACAATGGTTCCACTTTACAAGAACAAGGGTGATATCTAAAATTCCAATAATTATAGAGGTATCAAGTTATTGAGTCACACTATGAAGATTTAGGAGAGGGTGATGGAGGCCAGGGTGAGGAGGTGCGTGTTTATTTCTGAGAATCAGTTTGGATTCATGCCGGGGCGATCGACTACGGAAGCGATTCATCTGCTAAGGAGATTAGTGGAGAAGTATAGGGAGAGGAAGAAGGATTTGCATATGGTGTTTATTGACCTTGAGAAGGCATATGATAATGTTCTGAGGGAGGTCTTGTGGAGGTGTTTGGAGGTTAGCAGCATTGCGGTAGTGTACATTAGGGTGATTAAGGATATGTATGATGATGCTTGTGGTGATGGGGTTGCACCAGGGATCGACTCTTAGCCCATTTTTGTTTGCCTTGGCGATGGATGTACTGTCGCGTCACATCCAAGGGGAGGTGCCTTGGTGCATGCTATTTGCCGATGATATAGTTTTGATTGACGATACGCGTAGCGGAGTTAATGCGAGGTTGGAGGTTTGGAGACAAACGTTGGAGTCTAAAGGTTTCAAACTGAGTAGAACCAAGACAGAATACTTGGAGTGCAAATTCAATGAGACCCATGATGCAGACGTAGAGGCTAAGCTTGATGATCAAGTTATCCCCAACAGAGTGAGTTTAAGTAACTCGGGTCTATTATCCAGGGTAATGGGGAGATTGACGAAGATGTCACACATCGCATCGGAGCGGTATGGATGAAGTGGAGGCTCGCTTCTAGTGTTCTATGTGATATGAATGTATCGTTAAGACTTAAAGGTAAGTTTTATCGAGTGGTGGTTCGACCCGCTATGCTGTATGGGGCTAAGTGTTAGCTAGTCAAGAAGTCCCACGTGCAGAAGATGAGAGTAGCAGAGATGAAGATGTTGGGATGGATGTGTGGATGTACCAGGCGAGATAGGATTAAGAATGAATCTATCCGGGACAGAGTGGGAGTAGCCTCCGTAGAGGACAAGATGTGGGAGTCACGACTGGGATGGTTCAGACATGTTAGGAGAAGAAGAATTGATGCCCCTATCAGCAGGTGTGAGAGGTTGGCCATGGAGAGTTTGAGAAGGGGTCGAGGTAGGCCTAAGAAGTACTGGGGAGAAGTGATTAGGCAGGACATGACTCTGCTTCAGCTCACTGAGGACATGACCCTTCATAGGAGGGTGTGGAGGTCGAGGATTAAGGTAGAAGGTTAGTAGGTAGTTTATAGTGTTCACCAATAGGTTTAGTAGCATACATGTCCCTTCACATTCTTAGATTTTTATTACGGTATGTGATTTCGTTCGCCTCAGGTATTGTATTCTCTGTTGCTATTATTTGATACTATTTTCCCTATTGTTTTTTTCAACCTTCTTCCTTCCTTACTTCCCTCTTCTTCTTCTTGCCCTTGCTGAGCCGAGGGTCTATTAGAAACAACCTCTCTACCTGCATTAGGTAGGGGTAAGATCTGCGTACAGACTACCCTCTCCAGAACCCACATATTGGGATCAAACTAGGTTTGTTGTTGTTGTTTATATAAATTATTGAGATTACAGAAGGAGAAGAGAGATTTTAGTGTGTTAGACGTGGGCTTTTGAATGAATAAACCAAACAAAAAAAACTTAACTAAAAAACAAGAGGGAACATTATCCCATAAACGCTAGATTTGAAACCCTGAGCTCGAAAAAAGAATGGAAATAAAGTACATAAGATTAGAACTCCCTAATTTTATTTGTAAGGTAAACCAAATAACCATTGCACCATATGACTCGTTAAGCTTGGGTGAATATAAATCTAAATAATTATAAAATATACTAAAATTATTACACATAGTATAGGGAGAGGAGCATGAGTTTACGTGCCCCATGCTCCTCCATGTGTATATGCCCCATAACTTTGCACAATGGTGACAAGGCTCAAGGGAGTTTCTTTTTTGAGAAGATGGAAACATTAAATTAAATACTAAATTGGTTTCACTATAATACAATTTATAGTGATGTCACTTAGACATTCATATTACTTAGACTTGCTAGCATATTACATGCACTATTAGATAAGTACTTAACAAGGACAATACCACCAAATTTATCATTTTCCAGTGCATATTTAACAAAAATGGGAGGCCTTGCAAAGCGGGTGATCTTGTTCAACTTGGATTGATGGGAAGCTCCATTTGCTAATGTTCGACTTCATTTCCTTGATGGAAAGTGTGCCTAATGCTAGGAGTTTTAGTTGCCACATTAACAGCTTGCAGTCATAAATAAGATCGTTAAATACTTCATTACCTTCTTTTATTAATTTAATCACCTCCGTAGAGTCTGTTTCAATCTCTAGTGGTTGTAGTTGCACTTCCAAAACAATTTGGAGACCTTGTTTAGGCATTAGAAATTCTGCCTGAAGTGGAGATGCCACATATGTGCAGTTTGTAAGGGCCACAATCCAGTCTCCGCTGGTGTTTCTGATGAGGCCACCTAAACCGGCTTGACGGTTTTCCTCCTTGAAGGAACAATTCACATTTAATTTATAACAACCATTTGGTGGCTTATGCTCATAATAAAGAACATTTTTTGTAGCCAGAGATAATGTCAGGTTATTGTGATTGTTCTTATTCCTCTTAATCCATAGACTCCATAATATAAACGGGAAGAACTCTAACAGTTAACAAGAAAATTAGATGAGTGTAAATTTAGATCTTTTACCCAACAAAGCCAGTGAGTAGTGGAAGGAATTTTATGTTGGGCATCCCTAACTTAGACCTGAACGATTTAGCAATAGAACAATAGAACAAAATATGAGTTATAGTTACTGTAGAAGCTTTGCACACACGACGTACTGTGTTAATGTTAATACCTATGTGATGAAGATAAGATCTACAGGGACGCCTTTCATGAAAGCACTGCCATAAGAAAAACTTAATTTTATTGAGGCATTTTACATTCAAAATCCAAGTAAGTCTTTGTCCGAAGAGGAGGGGCCATTAATAATTTTATAACAGTACTTCGTACTAAAGAGACTGCTGTTGTTGCCAGATCAAGTAGGGATATCGTTGGATCTATTTTTCAAGTGTAGTGAAATGGTACATAAATTGTTGAAAATATTACTAGGAAGATTGAAGGATATTTTAGATAGGTCCCATTTATTATTCTTACAAAATTCTTCTATTCTGACAGAGATATCACATATGGTCAAGGGACCTTCAATACAACTTCTAGGGCAAGGAACATTCGGGATCCATATAGATATCCATATATCCAAGTTAGATTTGGCTTTTGGTAGCCGAAGAATCCCAAGATTGCAGTAATTCCACCCTCTCAGAACACTACTCCAAATAAAGGACGTATTGATTTTAGTTTTCCTAACCGCATGGTTATTAACAAGGACCTTGACCCACGGTGCGTGAGGGTAGGAGTCACCGAGTTAAGCCAGTTAGCAGAGTCAAATATTTTGATTTGGCGGACCTTATTCCCAACCCCCCAGCTTCTTTATCTTTTAGAAACACATTCCAACTAAGTAGATGTAGTCTATTTTCAGTGTCCGAAGATCCTCAAATGAAACTTCTTTGCACCTTATCAATTTGTTTCAAGATTTGTGAAGGTAAAAGAGCGTATTGCATCACATGGTTCAGAATGGAGTTGAGTTTTGATGTTGCAAGGGTTGTCGTCCTTGCAATGTGCATGCATTTGGTTTTCCAATTTGATAGCTTAGAGCGCATATTATCAATAATGAATTGATAGTATAAGGGCTTTGGTTTCTTGTTCAAAACAAGAAAACCTAGGTACTTTCTGAAGGTAAAGCTGATTTTGATGCCGAAAAGGTTTTCCAAGAAGTAAGCATCATTTGCAGAAGAGAATTTTTGATTTAGTGTAATTGATCCGTTGCCCAGACAGAGCACAAATTTTTTTGAGAGCATTAGTATGACTTGATTTTCTATTAGCTTTCGCCATTAATGTGATGTCACGACCCAAACTGACCCATCGTGATAGCGCCTATCATGAAACTAGGCAAGTAACTACTCAACGATTTCAACATCAAAAGCTTGAAAAATAAAGAAGCATTTAAATTAAGGAATACTCTTTTAAAAGAAAATAAGAAAAACGTAATCTCAACATAAAATATCCTAGGGGTGTCACCAAGTACAAGAGCATCTAAATAGGGATATAGTCTTATACATCGTCTAAAGAATAAAAACTAAAATATCAAATGAAGACAAGAGAGGAGATTCAAGGTCTGTGAACGCCAAGCAACTACCTCGATAATCTTCGATAGTCCGAACTTCTCAACTCAGCATCCACCGTGACCGGAAGCAACTGGATCTGCACACGGGGTGCATGGTGTAGCATGAGTCCATTCAACTCAATAAGTATCAAATCTAACTTTTGGACTGCAAGTAGTGACGAACTAAACCGATACAGTTCAACATAATAATAACAGTGCAGAAATGTAGGCATGCTTCAAGTTCAACGGTTAAACTCAATACCAGTAAGATAGATCCATTTTGAAGAATATAAGGAAAATAACTTATCTACGTCTACATGCCAATGCACATGATGTATGCGATGCACCATGTTGAAAGCCTCGTATACTCATGCTCTCGGAATGCTCAGTGACTCAGTACTGTATATGGTCAATCCAGCCCAAGGAAGATCCATCCCGAAATATATATCAACTGACCATCAGCCACTTAACAATGGGTAGGTCCAATCCGGCCTGTGGGGAAGATCCATCCCCAGGAATAAATGATTCGGACAAGATTCATGTCCGGGAAAATCCATCCCTCAATATAAATCAACTACACTCACTGGGGGTGTGTGCAGACTCTGGAGGGGCTCCTTCAGCCCAAGCACTATCATATTCCAAATCCAGGCATAAATCGGTGATACCTGTTGCGACGTGCAGCCAGTTCCCATAATATCACTCATAATCAGGCTCTTGTCCTCACTCAGTCATCAATCTCTCTAGTCTCTCTCTCACGAGCTCACAATGTCATGAAAGTAACCATAAATAATGATATGATGCATCAATGAATAGCAACAGATACTGAGATATGATATGTGATGAGTGAATATGATTGAGTACGAAACTTCAATGAAATCAATAAGTCGATAGCAAGATACGACCACGATGGGTTCCAACAGTACCCGCATATAGCCTAAACATGATATCTAGCATGATTGTCAGCTCAATTACTTTATAACATGATGAAAACATGGATATAAACAAGGTAAATCCCCTATACAGTTCCATAGAATCGACCAGGCCACAATTTCCACGGTGCACACCTGCACACCCATCACTTGGCATGTGCGTCTCCTCGACAACAATAATATAACACAAAATTCAGGATTTCGAATCCTCATGACCAAGTTTGGAAGTGTTACTTACCTCAATCCAAACAAATCTCTACTCCAACACACCTTTGCCTTGCGAAACGGCCTCTGAATGCCTCAAATCTAGCCCTAAACAATTTGATATAATCAATACGGGATAAAGGAATCAGCTCCATAAGCAAATCCCAAGCTTTAAATCAAAAGTAAAAAACAAGTTAACTCAATGCCGCCCCCTTCCCCTCGGATCCGCGTCTCGAAATCGGGTAAACGTCACAAAATCCGAACACCCATTTGATCATGAGTCCACCTATACCAAAATTACTTAAATCTGATGCCAAAATCTCAAACAAAACCTCAAAATTTAGCCTGAGAACGTTTCTCGATTTTCCCCATAACATCATACGAACGTAGTCGATCCCTCAAATCACCTCAAAAAACATAAAAAAACACGAACCACACTCCAATTCAAGCCTATACAAACTAAGGAAATTACAACTTCTACAAAACGACGCTGAAACCTATCAAATCACATCCAATTGACCTAAATTATGCACACAAGTCATATTTGACATTAAGGATATACTCCAACTTCCGGAATCGAAATCATATCCTGATATCAAAAAGTCCACTCCCGATCAAACTTTCCTAAAATCCAACTTTCACTATTTTAAGCCTAATTCCACTATAGACCTCAAAATTACAATCCGGACACGCTCCTAAGTCCAAAATCACCCAATAGAGCTAACGTAACCATCAAAACTCCATTTCGGAGTTGTGTAAAAATAGGTCAACATCCGGTCAACCATTTCAACTTAAGCTTTCAACCATGAGACTAAGTTTCCCAATTCATTCCAAAACCTCACCGGACCTGAACCAACTATCTCGAAAAATCACATTGCAGCAATAAAGTACAAAATGAGAAATAAATGGGGGAACGAGGCTACAACTCTCAAAACGACCGTCCGGGTCGTTACATCCTCCCCCTCTTAAACAGACATTCGTCCTCGAGTGGGTCTAGAAACGCATGGAGTCTCAAATAAGTGTGGATATCTGCTCCAAATCTCCCGCTCAGTCTCCCAAGTAGCATCCTCAACTGGTTGACCTCTCCACTGCACCTTCACTTAAGCTAAGTCCTTTGACCTCAACTTTCGAACCTGACGATCCAAAATGGCCACCGACTCCACATCATAAGTCAAATAACCATCTAGCTGAACCGTGCTGAAGTAAAAAACATGAGAGGGATTGCCAACATACTTCCGGAGCATAGAAACATGAAACACTGGATGCACACTCAGCAAACTAGGTGGAAAGGCATGCTTGTAAGCCACTTCTCCGATCCTCTAAAGTACCTCAAACGAGCCAATATACCGAGGGCTCAACTTTCCCTTCTTTCCAATCCTCATAACAACCTTCATGGGGGAAACCTTGAGCAAAACCTTCTCCCTAACCATGAAAGCAACATCACGGACCTTCATGTCGGCATAACACTTCTGTCTAGATTGCACCATGCGAAGCCGCTCCTAAATCAATTTAACCTTGTCCAAAGCATCCTGAACCAAGTCAGTACCCAGTAGCCTAGACTCACCCGGCTCAAATAAACCCACCAGAGATCTACACCGTCTCTCATACAAAGCCTCATACGGAGCCATCTAAATGCTCGACTGGTAGCTGTTGTTGTATGCAAACTCCGCCAGTGGCATAAACTAATCCCATGAACCCCCAAAATGAATGACAAAAGTGTGTAGCATATCCTCCAATATATGAATAGTGCGCTCGGACTGCCCGTCCGTCTGAGGGTGAAATGTAGTACTCAACTCAACCTGGATACCCAAGTATCGCTGCATAGCTCTCCAAAACTGCGATATAAACTGCGTTCCTCGATCTACAATGATGGACATTGGCACACCGTGAAGGCGAACAATCTCAGGAATGTAAATCTATGCCAACCGCCCTGAAGAATAAGTAGTCCCCACTGGAATGAAGCGTGTGAACTTGGTCTGCTAAACCATAATCACCCAAATAGCATCGAACTTCCTCGAAGTCTATGGGAGCCCAACAACAAAATCCATGATGATCCGCTCCCATTTCCACTCTGTAATCTATAGCCTCTAAAGCAATCCACCCGGCCTGATGCTCATACTTTACCTGCTGACAGTTTAGGCACTAAGCTACAAACCCCGGTATATCCTTCTTCATTCCCTTCTACCAATAATGCTGCCTCAAGTCCTGATACATCTTTACGACACCCGTATGAATGAAATACCGTGAATTGTGGACCTCCTCAAGAATAAACTCACATAGCCCGTCTACATTAGGCACATAAATCTGACCCTGCATCCTCAATACCCCATCATCCCCAATAATAACATCTCTGGAATCACCGTGTTGAACCGTGTACTTAAGGACAAGCAAATGGGGATCATTATGCTGGCGCTCTCTTGATGCGATCATATAAAGAATACCGAGAAACCACACAAGCTAGAACCCGACTCGGCTCCGAAATGTCTAATCTCACGAACTGGTTGGCCAAGGCCTGAACATCAACTGTTGGCGGTCTCTCACTAACAGGAATGAATGCAAGGTTACCCATACTCACTGCATTTCTACTCAATGCATCGGCCACCATATTAGCCTTCCCCGGATGATACATAATAGTGATATCATAGTCCTTTAGCAGCTCCAGCCATCTTTGCTGCCTCAAATTTAAATCTTTTTGTTTAAACAAGTTCTAGAGACTCCGATGATTTGTAAACACCTCAAAAGACACGCCGTAGAGATAATGCCTCCAAATCTTCAATGCATGAACGATGGAAGCTAACTCCAAATCATGGGCAAGGTAGTTCTTATCATGGGACTTCAACTGACGTGAAGCATAAGCAATCACTCGACCTCCCTGCGTCAAGACACATCCAATACCATCCGAGAAGCATCACAATACACTCTATAAGAACCTGAAGCTGAAGGAAAAACTAGAACTAGAGTTGTGGTCAAGGAACTCTTGAGCTTCTGAAAGCTCTCCTCGCACTCATCCGACCACCTGAAAATAGCACCCTTCTAGGTCATTTGGTCAATGATTATGCAATAGACGAGAAACCTTCCACGAAGCGACGATAATAACCGGCCAAGCCGAGAAAGCTCCAAATCTCCGTAGTTGAGGACAGTCTGGTCCAACTCTGAACCACCTCTATCTTCTTCAGATCCACCTGAATCCCCTCGCTGGACACCACATGCCCCAAAACTGCCACTGAACTAAGCCAAAACTCACACTTAGAGAACTTGGTATATAGCTTTTCCTCCCAATAACCGCTGCAACACAATCCTCAAATGCTGGGCATGCTCCTTCTAGCTACGACAGTACACCAGGATATCATCAATGAACACTATGAAAAACGAGTCAAGATAAGGCTGGAGTACACAGTTCATCAGATTCATGAATGCTAATGGGGAATTGGTTAGTCAAAAAGACATCACGAGGAACTCATAATGACCATAATGGGTCCTGAATGTTGTCTTTAAAGTATATGAATCCTGAATATTTGGCTTATGATACCCAGACCTCAAATCAATCTTAGAGAACACCCTCACATCCTGAAGCTGGTCAAATAGATCATCAATGCGCGAAAAAGGATAGTTGTTCTTGATTGTAACTTTGTTCAACTGCCTGTAATCAATGAACATCCGCATAGTACCATCCTTCTTCTTTATAAACAGAACCGGTGCACCCCAAGACGACGCACTAGGCCTAATAAACCCCTTATCAAGAAGTTCTGAAGTTGTTATTTTAATTCCTTTAACTCAGCTGGTGCCATACAATACGAAGTAATAGAAATGGGCTAAGTGCCCGACACCAAGTCAATATCCCTGTCGGGCGGCATGCCCTTGCAAGTTTGCAGGAAACACATCTAAAAACTCTCGCACCAACAGAACATGATCAATAGTAGGGGTATCAACACCAATATCCCTCGCAAAGGCCAAATAAGATAAACAAACCTTCCCAATAATCCGATGGGCCTTCAAATATGAAATCACTCTACTTAGAACATAGTCTAGAGACCTTTCCACTCAATTCTTGGCAGCCCCGACATCACCAACGTCACGGTCTTAGCGTGAAAATCCAGAATAGCATGACATGGAGACAACCAATCCATACCCAAGATAATGTCGAAATCAACCATACTAAGAACCAAGAGATAAACTCTAGTCTCCAATCCCCTAATAGCCACTACACACGACCAGTATACACAGTCCACAACAATATTACCGCCCACCGGCATAGATATATGAACAGATGAGACTAAGAACTCATGGGTCATAGCTAGATAATGAGCAAAATATGATGATACATATGAATAAGTGGAACTGGAGTTAAATAGTACAGAAGCATCCATGTGTCATACTGAGACAATACATGTGATCACTATGTATGAAGCAATGGCATATGGTTTAGCAGGAAGAGCATAGAATTGGGCCTGGCCTCCACCTGATAGGCGACCCCATCTAGGGAGACCCTTAGCTGCTTGAGCCCCACCCCGAACTGGCTGGGCGGATGGTGAAGTAACTGGTGCCGAAGACGTAGTCTGACTCCTCTACTAATATGGAACTCCTGAAAGGCGGGGACAATGCCTCTTGATGTGGACCGAATCTCCACACTCAAAAAACCCCCTCTATCTATATCGCGGGAAGTGCTGAGGCGGGCCCCGAGCACTAGAATACCCACTAGAAGCACATAGTGCAGATGAACCCTGAATTTAAGGAGCATGGGACGAACTCTAGGCTGGAAGGGAACTAAGAGACGAGTGACCCTGATGTGCAATATATGAACCATGACTGGATGATGCACCATGGTGAAATGGGCAAGCCGCCTGAGCGTGCCTATAAGGATGACCCCTGTTGTGGTAGAGCTGACCTCTAGAAGGAAAAATGCTGAAACCACCCGATCCACGAGGCCTCTTGGCCTTCCTCCCTCTATGCTCCTAGGTGTGGACCATCTCTATCTACCGAGCAATGTCAACCACCTCATCAAAAGTAGCACTAGACACCCTATACCGAGTCATAAGCACAGCAACTGATATGTGAGGCCATCAATGAACCTCCTAATCCTCCCCCTATCTGTGGGAACCATCCAAATTGTGTGACGAGCCAGCTCAGAAAATCTTATCTCGTACTGCATCACATACATGCCCTCTTGTTGCAACTACTCAAACTGTCTGCGCAGCTCCTCCCTGCGAGACTACGGAGCGAACCTCTCCAAAAAGAGAACGAAGAACTCCTACCATGTAAGAGGTGTTGCACCGACCGTTATGGAACCATAAGCGTCCTACCATCTGAAGGCAACCCTAGAGAACTGAAAATTAGTGAAAGAGACCCTACTGGTCTCTAGAATATCCATTGTACGAACAATCCGCTGGCACTTATCCAAGAAGCTCTGGGCATCCTCTGACTCAGTACCGCTAAATGATGGACATCGAAGCCTCCCAACTCTCAAGCCTATCATCAGCCATAACGGGGACCACCTAGGCTTGAGTAGATGCAACCGGTTGGGCTGGTAATTCCCCCGGTGTCTAAAGTCCCTACATCACCTAATCTACTTTAAGGGCGACGAGAGTCTATGTGCCTCCCCCGGCCTAATAAGTGGCTGGTGCGGCCTGAGCTAAAACAACCTGAGCAAGGCTATTATAACAGTCAATATCTTCTTGAAGGCCTGGAATCACAATGGGCACAGCTGTCGCCTGAGCTGGCCCCACTGGCTCAACCACATCTGGAACTTGCTCCTAAGCTGGAGCAACAAGTGGATCTGTAGGTGCTGCTTTAGCTGATGTACGAGCTGCACCTCTTCCCCTACAGTGACCTCGTCCTCTCGTGGCCCTAGTAGGTGGTACTGGGGGCTGTCCATCCTGTCCAGTATCACGTGTACTCACCATCTATGAGAGAATAGGATAACATAATTTAGTTACCAGAATCAACAAATCAGCACGACAAGAATACAAGAATGTGAAATTTACTAAGGGTTCGACAGCCTCTCGAAGATAAATACAGACGTCTCCGTACCAATCCGTAAGACTCTACTAAACCGGCTCATGACTCATGAGACCTGTGTAACCTAGGCTTTGGTACCAACTTGTCATGACCAAAATCGACCTACCGTGATAGCGCCTATCATGGAAGTTGGAACTAGGCAAGCCAATTACTCAACCATTTCGGAACATCAAAAGCTTGAAAAATGCGGAAGCAGTTAAATTAAGGAATACTTTTTTAAAAGAAAATAAAAAAATGTAATCTCAACACAAAATCTCCCAAAATCGGGGCGTCACTGAGTACATGAGCATTTGAATAGGATTATAGTCTAATACATCGTCTAGAGAATAAAAACTGTAATATCAAATGAAGACAAGGGAGGAGAGTCAAGGTCTGTGAACGCCAAGCAGTTACCTCGATAATCTTCAATAGTCCAAACTCCTCAACTCAACAGTCGCCGTGACCGGAAGCACCTGGATCTGCAAACAATGTGCGGGGTGTAGCGTGAGTACAACCAACTCAATAAGTAACAAATCCAACCTTTGGACTATAAGTAGTGACGAACTAAACCGGTACAGTTCAACATAAAAATAACAGTGCAGAAACGTAGACATGCTTTCAAGTTCAACAGTTAAACTCAATACTAGCAAGATAAATTCATTTTGAAGAATATGAGGGATATAACGTATCTACATCTACATGCAAATGCACATGCTATATGCGATGCACCATGCTGAAAGCCTCGTATACTCCCGCTCTCGGCATGCTCAGTCACTCAGTA
This sequence comes from Nicotiana knightiana, assembly GCA_005239525.1. Classification (NCBI taxonomy): domain Eukaryota; kingdom Viridiplantae; phylum Streptophyta; class Magnoliopsida; order Solanales; family Solanaceae; genus Nicotiana; species Nicotiana knightiana. The sequence continues at coordinate 17,994 of MDKJ01198493.1, read as the reverse complement.
TTGTATATGGCCAATACAGCCCATGAAAGATTTATCCCAGAATATATACATCAACTAACCATCAGTCACTCAGTATTGGGTATGGCCAATCTGGCCTATGGGGAAGATCCATCCTCTGAAATAAATGATTCAAACAAGATTCATGTCCAGGGACAATCCATCCTTCAATATAAATCAACTCCACTCATAGGGGGTGTGTGTAGACTTTGGAGGGGCTCCTTCAGCCCAAGCGCTATCATAAGACAAATCAGGCATAAATTAGTAGAACATGTTGCGACGTGCATCCCGATCTCATAAATGTCACTCACAATCAGGCCCTCGGCCTTACTCAGTCATCAATCTCTCTAGTCTCGCTCTCACGGGCTCAAAATGTCATGAAACTAGCCCGAAATAATGATACGATGCATCAATCAATAGCAACATAGACTAAGATATGATATGTGATGAATGAATATGACTAAGTACGAAATTTTAATGAAATCAATAAGTCGACAACAAGATATGACCGCTATAGGTCCTAACAGTACCAACATATAGCCTAAACATGATCTCTAACATGATTGACAACTCAGTTACTTTATCACATTATGAAAACACATATATCAACAAGGTAAATCCATTATACTGTTCCATGGAATCGACCCGGTCAAAATTTCAACAGTGCACGCCCGTCACTTGGCATGTGCGTCACCTTGACACAAATCATATAACACATAATCTGGGGTTTCGAACCCTCAGGACCAAGTTCAGAAGTGTTACCTACCTCAATCCAAGAAAATCTCTACTCCAACACACCTTTTCCTCGCGAAACGGCCTCTAAATGCCTCGAATCTAGCCCTAAACAGTTCTATATAATCAATAGAGGCTAAAGGAATCAAATCCATAAGAAAATACTAAGCTTTAAATCAAAAGTAAAAAAGTCAACTCAAAGTCGCTCCCTTCCCCCAGGTCTACGTCTCGAAATCGGGTAAGAATAACAAAATCCGAACACCCATTCGACCACGACTCCACCCTTACGAAAATTACTCCAATCCTGTACCAAAATCTCGAACGAAACCTCAAAATTTAGCCTAAGAACTTTTCTCCATTTTCCCAAAATTTTCACCCCAAATCACAAATTTAATGATGAAATCAAAGGCATAATCATAGAAATTAACCAAGACTAGGTAAGAATTACCTATGTGAAAATCTCTACAAATATTGCCTTCCACCGAGCTCCCAAATCAATGTGTTATGTATTCAAACCCTCGTTTTGAAACTTTTAAATCTTCTATGTGTGCTTCTTTCGCGGACGCAAAAAGAGCCTCGCGTTCGCGAAGCGCAAAACCCGTTTGCTTCACGAACACGAATGCACCCTCACAAACGGGATGCCTTACAGATCTTGGCCTAAGCGAAGGCGACCCCATGACCGTGAACCCAAAGCCAAAAGGCCTGGTGTCCAACCTGCCTTGCCCTTGTCACAACCCGAAATTGCCACCGTCAGGACAATGATGGTGCCTAAAGTCACACTTGCCAGGCAATAGAGATTTTTAGCCAATTCTTTCCATTTTTAGTGATTATCAATAAACAAGCAAAATAAAGCGAAATAAACGTAAAGCTGTATAGATATCACTTTCATTTACATGCTACTTTTACCCAGAATCTGGAGTCACAATTCACGAACATACTAAGATTTTCTAAAAACATTTGTCCGAAAGAAATTACAACTGTTTTTGAAGTAAAGCAAAACAGTAAGTATAGAAGTGTAGAAGGGGCGCCAGGGCCTGCGGATGCCAGCAGGACTACCTTGGGTCTCCTAGCTGTATAATCTGTAGCCAACCTCTCGATCAGCCACTACCTGCTCCAAAATTTGCAGAGGAAATGCAGAGTGTAGTATCAGTACAACCGACCCCGTGTACTGGTAAATGTAGAGCCTAACCTCGACGAACGAGTGACGAGGCTACCGCGGGACACTCACAATGTAAGCTCCACACAATGAATAATAAGACATAAAAGAAAGCATAATAATGTAGAAGCAGTAACTTGTAAGGAATAAATACAGAACCCAACGTGTCTCATCAGTACTTAGCGATAACCAATCCTTAAGTGAAATGCAAAACTACCAGATAACTTACACAAACGAAGAAAGAACATAAGCACATAAACTGTTGCGGGGTGCAACCCGATCCCACCGTACATATCACAATCCACCCTTATTTCTTCCTAATATAATAAATAACCAAATATAGATAAAATATTGCGGCGCACAAACTGATCTCACCATATCATAATAAACATAATCACGATTCACCCTTATATCACCACATTCCACCCTTATTACACCTGTTGCGGCGTGCAAAATGATATCGTCGTATAATATCAATTCACCCTTATTCCACCTCAATATTTCACCCTTATTCCACATGTTGCGGTGTTCAACCTGATCCCACCGTATTCATATCAATTACACAGGAAGTATAAATGTCTTTACAAAATTAACACAAGACCCTTATCAATACTTAACTTCAGAATAAGGCAATTGGAAACCTTATACTCAATAAAACTCTACACAAATAATACTACTCAGCGAGACCAATAAAGAATATTACTAAAAACAATTAAGAACAACTTAAGAAAGTAATAGGGGATAAGGAAACTACGGTACAACAATTATCTTCAACAAGGAGAAACAATATCAACAGGTATAAATTAGGCATGGAAATACAAGTAGGCATGTAACAATTAAAGCAGAGAAGGAACAATACAAAAAGAACAGGAAGGAAACAGGAAAAATTGATAAATTGGTGGTGGATAAGTACTCGTCACCTCACATATACGCCGCTCACATGATTTTTCATATACCAATTAAGGCAAAGATTCCTAATCCCTCAAGTCAAAGTTAGACACAACACTTACCTCGATCCACAGGTCACTCACTACTCAATTAACGCTTTTCCTTTAGTTTCCACCTCCAAACAACTTGTATCTAGCCATAATTAACTTAATAACATCAAATATTTCCAAAGCAATCAATTTCAATACATAAATTTAGATTTTTCAAATTTTCCTCCAAAAAGTAAAAAATCGACCTCGGGCCCGCTTGGTCAAAACTCGAGGTTTGGACCAAATCCCATTCACCCCCGAGCCTGAATATGTAATTAGTTTCAAAATCCGACCCCAAATTGAGGTCTAAACCCCAATTCCCCAAACATCCCTAATTCTACCCAAACCCTCAATTTCTACCATGAAAATCCTAGATTTTTGGTTGAAAATTCATGGAATGCAATGGGTAATTGAAAGAAAATGGTTTGGAATCACTTACCAACTTTGGGGAAGAAGTTAACTTGAGATAATCGCCCTTAGGTCGTTTGGCTTTTGAAAAATTGAAGAATGGCCTAAGTCCCATTTCTGATTCTGTTTTTAAGAGCTTGGCGACAGTCCTCATCGCGATCGGGCGAACACTATCGCGATCGCGAAGAGCTGCTTACTAAAGACTTACGTGATTGCGAGTCCCTCGTTGCGTTCGCGAAGGCCATACCCCTTAGCCTTCACATTCACGAGCCTTGCCCCTGTTTGCGAATAAGAGTGGCTGACCCCCTCCCCCAAGTCTCAAATGCTCCGCGTTCGCATAGAGTAAACTCCTCCCTACCTATATCCCCCTTCGCGATCGCAAGAATGACTACAGGATCGCGAAGCACATCACACCAGACACCAAATACAACATACACACACACACACCAGATTTTCTAAGTCCAAAAATCATGTAGCCTATCTAAAACTCACCTGATCCCTTGGCGCTCCAAACCAAACAAACACACAAGTCTGAAAACATCATATGGACTTGCTCGCACGACCAAATTTCCAAAATAACACCTAGAACTAGGAATTTAGCACCAAATTAAGTGAAGTTTTCAATAAAGCTTTAGAATTTCTATTATCCCAACCGAGTGTCCGAATCACGTCAAACTGACTCTGTTTCTTACCAAACTTTACAGACAGGTCATAAATATTATATTGAACCTATACCGGGCTCCAGAACCAAAATAAGGGCCCGGTATCAAAAATTCCGAACATTAATAGATTCTTAAAACCATTTAATTTTCAACAAAAATTCATATCTCGAGCTAGGGACCTCGGAATTCAATTCTGGGCATACGCCCAAGTCTCATATTTCAATACGAACCACCGGGACCGTTAAAACAAGGGTCCGGGTTCATTTACTCAAAACATTGACCGAAGTCAACTCAAATAAACTTTTAAGGCAACAGATTCTTATTTTTATCAACTTTCAACATAAAAGCTTTCCGAAAAATCAGTTCTAAAACATAAGATGACATTTTGGGTCATCTCATTCTCCACCTCTAAAACAACCTTTCGTCCTCGAACGGACATAGAAAAGTTCCTGAACTGGTGAATAGTTGGGGATATCCACTCTGCATGTCCGACTCGGACTCCTAAGTAGCTGCCTCAGCAGGCTGACCTCTCCACTACACTGGAACTGAAGGATAAATCTTTGATCTCAACTGACGAACCTGTTGGGCTAGAATAGCCACCGGCTCCTCCTCATAAGTCAAATCCTTGTCCAACTGGACAGAGCTAAAATCTAACAAGTGGGACGGGTCACCATGATACATTCAGAGCATGGACACATGTAATACTTGATGAACTGTTGATAACCCCGGAGGCAACGCAAGCCTATAAGCCACCTCTCACACTCTCTCGAGTATCTCAAAAGGCCCGATATATCTAGGGATCAACTTGCCCTTCTTTCCAAACCTCATGACACCCTTCATGGGTGACACCCACAGTAACACACTCTCCCCGACCATGAATACCACATCACGAACTCTACGGTCGGCATAAATCTTTTGCCTGGACTGAGCTCTGCGAAGTCGATCCTGTATAATCATGACCTTGCCCAAGGCCTCCTGTACTAGATCGGTACCCGACAACCAAGCCTCCCCCGGCTCAAATAATCCAACTGGCGACCGGAAACGTCTACCGTATAATGCCTCATAGGTTGCGATCTGAATGCTCGACTGGTAGTTGTTATTGTAGGCGAACTCTGCAATGGGAAAGAATGTATCCCACGATCCTCCGAAGTCTATAACACAGGTGCAGAGCATATACTCTAAGATCTAAATAGTACGCTCGGACTGCCCGTCCATCTGAGGATGGAATGATGTGCTCAACTCAACCCGCGTACCCAAATCATGTTGCACTACCCTCTAGAAATGCAAGGTGAACTGCGTACCACGATCAGAAATGATAGACACAGGCACACCGTGAAGACGGACGATCTCACGAGTATAAATCTGTGCCAACCTCTCCAAAGAATAGGTAGCTGCCACATGAATGAAGTGTGATGACTTAGTCAGCCTATCCACAATGACCCAAACGACATCGTACTTCCTCTGAGTCCGTGGGAGTCCAAAAACAAAGTCCATAGTGATTCGCTCCCACATCCACTTAGGAATCTCGATCTCCTGAAGCAAACCACCGGGTATCTGATGCTCATACTTCACCTACTAACAATTCAGGCACCGCGCTACATAAGCAACTATATCCTTCTTCATCCTCCTCAACCAAAAATGTTGTCGTGAGTCCTGGTACATCTTGGCGGCGCCCAGGTGAATAGAATACCGAGAACTGTGAGCCTCCTCAAGAATCAACTCATGAAGCCCATCAACATTAGGCACACACACACGACCCTGCATCCTCAAATTTACGCCATCTCCAACAGTAACCTGCTTGGCACCACCATGTCGTACTGTGTCCCTAAGTACCAACAAATGAGGGTCATCATACTGTTGATCTCTGATATGCTCAAACAATGAAGACCGAGCGACTGTGCAAACTAGAACATGGATGGGCTCTGAAATATCCAACCTCACAAACTGGTTGGCCAAAGTCTGAACATCTGATGCTAGCGGCCTCTCACCGACTAGAATGAACTCAAGGATGCCCATACTCACTACCTTCCTACTCAATGCACCGACCACTACACTGGCATTCCCAGGATGGTACAAGATGGTGATATCATAGTCTTTCAATAGCTCCAACCACCTCCTCTGCCTTAAATTGAGATCCTTTTTCTTGAACAAATACTAAAGGCTGCTATGATCCGTGAAAACCTAACACGAAATTCCATAAAGATAGTGCCTCCAAATCTTTAGCGCATGAACAAGGTGCCAACTCTAAATCATGGACAGGATAATTCTTCTCATGAACCTTCAACTGCCGAGATGCATATAAAATCATCCTGCCCTCCTACATCAATACTACTCCGAGCCCAACACGGTAGGCATCATAATATACCGTATAAGATCTTAAACCTGATGGTAACACCAACACAGGCATTGTAGTCAAAGCTGTCTTGAGCTTCTGAAAGCTCGCTTCACACTCGTTCGACCATCTGAACGGGGCACCCTTCAGGGTCAACCTAGTCACCGGGGTTTCTATAGATGAAAACCCCTCCGCAAATCGACGGTAATAACCCACCAAACCCAAGAAACTCCTGATCTGTGTGGTTGAAGTGGGTCTAGGCCAGTTCTGGACTAACTCAATTTTCTTAAGATCTACCTGAATGCCCTCTGCTAATACAACGTGGCCCAAGGAATCCAAACTTAAAAACTTTAGCATACAACTAGCTGTCCCTCAGAGTCTGGAGCACTATCCTAAGGTGTTGCTCATGCTCCTCCTGACTGCGGGAGTATATCAAGATGTCATCAATAAACAAAATCACAAAGTAATCCAAATTAAGGCTTGAACACTCGGTTCATAAAATCCATAAATTCTGTTGGTGAATTGGTCAACCCAAAGAACATCACCAGAAACTCAAAGTGCCCATTCTGCGTCCGAAAAGTTGTCTTAGGGACATCGGATGCCCTAGTCCTCAAGTGATGGTAGCCAGATCTCAAATTGAAAACACCTTGGCACCCTAAAGCTGATCAAATAAATCATCAATCCTTGGCAATGGATACTTGTTCTTAATGGTGACTTTGTTCAACTTCCCATAGTCTATACACATCCTCATAGTCCCAACCTTCTTCTTCACAAACAAAATCGGTGCACCCTAGGGTGAGACACTAGGTCTAATGAAGCCCTTATCAAGCAAATCCTGCAATTGTTCCTTCAATTATTTCAACTCTGGTATGGCGGAATGGAAAAGGGCTAAGTGCCCGAAGCCAAATCAATATAAAAAACAATATCCCTGCCGGGTGGCATCATTGGCAGATCTGCATAAAATACCTCTGGAAACTCACGAACAACAGGCACAGAATCCATAGAAGGAACCTTCGCACTAGAATCACGAAAATAAGCCAAATAGGCCAAACACCCCTTATCGACCATACGCCAAGTCTTCATATAAGATATAAACCTACTGGTAGAATGGCAAGGAGTCCCTCTCCACTCTAATCGAGGCAACCCCGGTAAGGCTAAGGTCACTGTCCTGGCGTGACAGGCCAATATAGCATGATAACGTGTCATCCAATCCATACCCAATATAACATCGAAATCAACTATATCAAGAAGTAGAAGATCTGCATTGGTCTCAAGAATCCTAATAGTGACCACACACGAAAGATATACACGATCTACAACAATAGCATCCCCCACAAGTGTGGACACATATAAAGGGGCACTCAAAATATCATGAGGCACAACCAAATATAAAGCAAAATAAGATGACACATAGGAGTAAGTAGACCCCGAATAAAATAGAACTGAAGCATATCTACTGCAAACTGAAACAATACTTGTAATAATGCCATGAGATGACTCAGCCTCAGGTCTGGCTAGGAAAGCATAACATCGGGACTGGGCCCCACCACTCTGAACTCCACCTCTAACAGTCTAGCCCCTACCTCTGGTTGCCTGACCCCTGACTCTAGCTGGTTCAGCAGGCGGTGCAGCAACTGGTGCCGGAACCATGGCACGAACTCTTATGCTGTGGCTGAACACCCAATAATCTCAGACAAACCCTCCTAATATTCCCATAACAACCACACTCGAAAAATCTATCCTGATACTGTGGCTGTGGAAACTGAGACTGACCCGAACGGGTCGGCTGACCACGGTAATAACTCTGAATAGGAGGTGCACTGATAGGAGCTGGTGGTGCACTATAGGCTAGTGGCCCAGAAGGAGGCACATAAGAACCATGACTTCCTGAAGCACTGTTGGATGCCAGAAGTGCTGAATGGAACTATCACACCCCAAAACCGAGGGATGATATTCTTTCCTAACCAATTGTACTTGTTGTTATATCTCTTTCCTACCCAACGCATTTCCCCCGTATATACAATGCACCATATTCCATGTGAAATAACAAATTAGGATTTAAGCGTGGATTTACAAACTTAAGTTCATTTCTCTTTTAGCATTTCAAAAAATTGATTCCCAAAGCATACACAATACATACATAACTTTCTAATACGAAACATGATTTCCGAGTACGTACAGTGACTACCCAAAATACATATATACACCCACATCATGTCTACGGAGCCTCTATGAATACTAGGAATTTATACAATACTTTGCCGGCAACAAGGCCCCGGCTATACCTTACAATACATAATAGACTCAAAAGAGATGGCATGAATTACACACGGCCCCGGGAGGAAGTGGGGCTCACCGGTACTTGCTGAAAGATGAGGAGGAGGCACCACTAATAGCGAACTGAGCTACCTGCTATGGACCCACCTACATCCATATAAAAGATGTAGCGCCCCCGGCAAAAGGGACGTTAGTACTGTGGAATAGTACTAGCATGTATGAGAAAACTTTACTCAAAGTAAAATAAAGAGATGCACAGATAGAAAGAAGTTAAAGAAACCAACATGTAGTGCACAGTGATATAACAACAAGTACAATTGAGAGCCTTACATATTCTAATTCCAACACAATCACATTTCAGCTTTATTACATTCTGTTATGGCGTGCAACCCGATCCCACCTTACATTTCTTGTGGGGGCATGCAACCTGATACCACCTTACATTTTACACTACACCCTTGTTACCTTTCCACCCTGATTACTTCGTGTTGCGGCGTGCAACCCGATCTCACCGTACAATATTACACTTAACCCTTATTACCTCTCCACCCTTATTACTTCATGTTGCAGCATGCAACCCGATCCCACCAGACCATCACATTTCATAGCAAACAATAACAGCCAACAATTCAATCACAGGGCTTCATATCATCAAGAGTACAATTTTATAACACCCAAACAATCATGTTTTCACAATAGTCTTTATCAGCCATTAATTCAACCACAAAGGTATTCAACAACAAGAATATAAATTCATTACAACCAACAATCCATATGAAGTTAAGACACAATAAACTTTGCCGACAATGAGTCATATACGATATTTCCATGGTCATTTAGTTCAATTAGATCAATTCACAATTCCCCTTCATCACTTGTTACATAGCCCTTATCACTTAGATACATTTACACATTTGGGTTTTTCATCATTCTTTCATACCACCATACTCAAGCATTCAAAAAACCTTGCACATCTTAAAGTAATCACATAGAAGTCACCTTTTCACAATCTCAAATATCACGATAATCAGCTAAGACAAATCAGAGAATGCAATGTCACACCTCAACAAAACCGGGAAATAAATTTACATATACTCCGTAAGAAACTCATACCGAATGTTTAGACACCAACAAGGTGACTCTATGAAGATTAAAGTTAGCCATACATACCTCGAGTCGTCCCCTTATTAATTTTTATCACAATTCATTGGACCGTCGAGCACCGTCAATCTATTCAACAATGCGACATATTTCACTTAGAATTAGGAATCTTGTACTCAATTGAGCATTTTATGAAACACTATGTGACCCTTTAGACTACTAACCCCCTTTTGAGAATAATTACCCAAACTTGTTCTTCCCTTTACTAGATTATGGGATTTAATTCACATGCATGCAATATTTCACTTTTTATTTTCAAGACCCAACCTATGTGTGTTTTATTCTTACACAAAATCTGGGAAATTGGGTAAATAGGGTGAAGACTTACCTCTTTGAGTGAGGAACATGACAATAACTTGATTATTTTCGGGCTTGAGTGATTTTGGAAAATCAAATTGGATGATGTTGAAACCTTCTCTCTCAAGAACTCTCTTCTTCTCTCTCTATTTTTGGTAAGAAATTTGTTAAAAATGAAGGGAAGGGATGCTTTATAAAACAGGGGGTCGGGTTTAAAATTTACAAAATAGGAGCCCAACACAGAAATGCGGTCAGGAATGCGATCGCATTCCTACTATGCGGTCCGCATTCCTGTCGCATAGTTGGCCTCCAAATGGGTCAAAAATGGGAACCACACTGCCCAGGTATGCGACCACTATGCGGTCCACATACCTGTTATGTGATCGCATAGTGCGTCGCATACCTGGGCAGTGTGGTTCCCATTTTTGACCCATTTGGAGGCCAACTATGCGACAGGAATGCGGACCGCATAGTAGGAATGCGATCGCATTCCTACTATGCGGTCCGCATTCCTGTCGCATAGTTGGCCTCCAAATGGGTCAAAAATGGGAACCACACTGCCCAGGTATGCGACCACTATGCGGTCCACATACCTGTTATGTGATCGCATAGTGCGTCGCATAACCTCCCTCGCAAAAACCATGGGACAAGAATGCGACAACTATGCGGTCTGCATACCCAAAATGTGATCGCATTCTGGGCCGCATAGTTGTCCTCAATTTGGACATGATACTGTCTAGGTATGCGACCACTATGCGGTCCGCATACCTGTTATGCGATCGCATAGTGCGTCGCATAACGCGCAATTTCTGGAAAATTTAATTTTTCAAGTTCTGGGATACTTTTTACTCAAAATAGGACCGTTTTAAGAATTTCTACAGTTATAACAGCACAGGGACCTATTCGGGCATTATTTTAGACATAGAAATTTTACGGGTCTTTACATCCTCCCCCACTTAAAATCATTCGTCCTCGAATGAGGATCGGGAAATCATTTGGTTTTGAAAACACAATATGCCAACCCCCAATTTTTTTCTAACTCCGATATTTTCTGAAAATTTCGCCAGAGTTTCCTCTGTAATTAGGCCTATCTACCTGCTAGAGAGCCCCCGAAACACATGTTTATTAACCAATTTCACCCATAACTAGTTATTTCATGGCCTTGCACATAATTTGGTCACCTCGACAAGTCCCATATAATTCAATTACTTCAACATGCCATATGCACTTCAACTAATTATTACCAATATACTCTTCGATTAACCATTACTAATGTACACTTCAATTAATCATCTAACCATCACATGAGTTTCACATAATTTCATTTACTCCAAGGGGTTGCACATTACTCAGATAATCATAACATACACAATTATGGCACAACTTGAGAAGTTACAATAGTAGAGCAATTAGGGGAAAATGGGGTGCTTTTGCACAAAACTGAACATAACATATGATTTGCTTAGAGATGACAGTTCGCACGATCACTACTAGACTTATTCAAACAAATGGAGATAGTTTTCTTTCATTTCATTTTCCGCTTCCCATGTGGCTTCCTCAACGTGCTGACTTCGCCACAACACTTTAACTGAAGCAATTTCTTTGTTCCTCAATCTACGGACTTGTCTATCAAGAATAGCGACCGGAACCTTTTCATACAAAAATTCTTCATTAACCTCAATAGTCTCAACTGGCATGATGGCTGATGGATCTCCAACCACTTTTTTCAACATAGACACATGGAACATCGGGTGCACTAATGACATCTCAGGGGGAAATTCCAGCCTATAAGCCATCTGTCCTATCCTTTGAGCAATCCTATATGGCCCGACATACCTTTGTCTCAATTTCCCTTTCTTCCCAAACCGCATTAATCCCTTCATAGGAGACACCTTCAAGAATACCCAATCATCTACTTGGAATTCCAATTCTCTACGACGAACGTCCGCATTGGATTTCTGACGACTCTGAGCAGTTTTCATCCTCTCCTGAATGACTCTAACTTTTTCCATAGCTTGGTGCACAAGGTCTGGTCCTAACAATTCTGCCTCACCAACCTCAAACCATCCGATCAGAGATCTACATCTCCTTCTGTACAATGCCTACAATGGGGCCATCTAAATACTAGCATGGAGACTGTTATTATAAGCAAATTCTATAAGCCGCAAGTGATCATCCCAGCTACCCTTGAAATCTAATACACAAGCCCGCAACATATCTTCAAGCGTCTGATGTCCACTCTGCCTGCCCATCATTTTGTGGATGGAATGCTGTGCTGAGATTTACCTGAGTACCCAAACCTTGCTGAAATTTCTTCCAAAAGTTAGCTGTGAATTGGGCCCCTCGATCCGAGATAATAGATAGTGGAGTTCCATGGAGCCTGACTATTTCTTTTATATACAAGTGAGCATACTGTTCTGTAGTATCGGTGGACTTGACTGGTAAGAAATGTGCCGATTTCGTGCATTGATCCACTATCATCCAAATCGAGTCGAACCTACGTGGAGTGCGAGGTAACCCCACCACAAAGTCCATATTGATAATCTCCCATTTTCACATCGGTATTTCCATAAGCTGCATCAATCCACCGGGCCTCTGATGCTCGGCCTTCACTTGCTGACAATTTGAACACTTAGCCACAAAGTCCGCCACACCCCTCTTCATACCATTGCACCAATAAATTTCCTTGAGATCATGATACATTTTCGTAGAACTTGGGTGTACGGAATACCTAAAATTATGAGCCTCTTCCATCACCCTTTCCCGGAGATCATCAACATCTGGAACACATAACCTCTCTTGACACCGCAGGACACCGTCATCATTGCCGAGTGAGAATGCTAAAGTCTTGTGATTCAAAATTGCTTCCCTCAATTGTGCCAAAGCCGGATCCCTGAATTTCTTTCCCTTGACTTCAGCTACAAGCGAAGATTCTGCTCCACTACGCACCACGAGCCCCTTCATCTGAGGTCGAAAGACAGACCCCCAAACTAGGCAACTGATGAACTTCCCGAGCCAAAAGCCTCTGTCCAGCTTCCAAATGTGCCAAGCTACCCATGGATTTCCGACTAAGAGTGTCGGCTACCACATTCACCTTCCCTGGGTGGTACAAAATATTCATATCATAATCCTTGAGCAATTCTAACCACCTCCGCTGCCTTAAGTTCAACTCCTTCTTCTTGAATAAATACTGAAGACTCTTGTGGTCTGTGAATACGACCCCATAAAGATAATGCCACCATATTTTTAATGCAAACACAACCGCCGCGAGCTCCAAATCATGTGTCGGATGATTCTTCTCGTGATTCTTGAGTTGCCTTGAAGCATACGCTATGACTTTACTACATTGCATCAACACACACCCCAAACCAATCCTCGAAGCATCACAATAAACAACAAATCCCTCTGAACCTTCTGGCAAAGTCAACACTGGTGCCGAAGTTAATCTCGACTTTAATTCCTGAAAACTCTTTTCACATGCATCATACCACTGAAACTTAACTTCTTTCTACGTCAGCTTAGTCAATGGGGTGGCGAGAGTAGAGAATCCCTCCATGAACCTCCGATAATACCTAGCTAGACCCAAGAAACTGCAAATCTCTATCAGCGTCGTTGGCCTAGGCCAATCCTTTACCGCTGCAATCTTTTTGGGATCAACCCGAATCCCTTCCCTGGAAACAACATGGCCCAAAAAGGTGACTGATTCTAGCCAAAACTCACATTTTGAAAACTTTGCATACAATTGGTGCTGATGAAGAGTCTGCAGAACTGCTCTGAGGTGATTGGCATGATCCGCCGGACTCCGCGAATAAACAAGAATATCGTCAATGAAGACAATCACAAAAGAGTCGAGAAACGGTTTGAAAACCCGATTCATAAGGTCCATAAAAGCTGCTGGGGCGTTGGTTAGCCTAAAAGACATTACCAAAAATTCAAAGTGCCCATTTCGAGTCCTGAAGGTAGTCTTAGGAATATCCTGCTCCCTGATTTTTAATTGATGATACCCGGACCGCAAATCAATCTTTGAGAAGAACTTAGCACCTTGCAATTGGTCGAACAAATCATCTATCCGAGGCAATGGATACTTATTCTTGATGGTGACCTTGTTGAGTTGCCGATAATCAATACACATCCGAAGCGATCTATCTTTCTTTCTGAGAAAAAGAATCGGTGCGCCTTAAGGCGACACACTTGTCCAAATGAAACCTTGTTCTAATAGATCTTTCAATCATTCCTTCAACTCCCTTAATTCTATTGGCGCCATCATCTAAGGTGGAATAGATATTGGCTGCGTATCTGGCAATACATTAATCCCGAAATCGATCTCTCTATCTAGTGGAATCCCAGGAAGCTCGTCCGGAACCACTCCAAGAAACTCGTTATCAACCGAAAACGATTCGGGGGCAGGCACCTCTGAGGTGGTGTCCGCAACCCGAACCAAATGACAGATGCACCCTTTCCTAATCGTCTTTGAGGCCTTAAGGTAGAAAATGAATCTACCTCTTGGCGCAACATTATTCCCCTCCCACTTGATAACTGATTCATTAGGAAACTCGAGCCTCATAATTCTGGTTCGGCAGTAAAGTTTAGCAAAACACGAATAAATCTAATCCATCCCCATAATTACATCAAAATCTACCATTCCTAACTCAATAAGATCGGTCGTGGTATCCCGACCACGTACCGTGACAACATATTCTATAGACTCACACGGCCGCAATAGAATCGCCAACCGGAGTCGACACAGAGAACGGCTCGTGAAGTTGTTCGGGTTCTATCCCAAAACTTGAAGCAATAATTGGAGTTACATATGACAAAGAAGACCCGGGATCAATAAAAGCATAAACATCATGTGATTGAACAGTCAGAATACCTGTGACCACATCTGGGGAAGCCTCTGCATTCTGGTGACCACTCAAAGCATAGAACCTACTAGGTCCCCCTCGACCCCGTTCTCCACCCCTAACTGTACTGCGCCCTGCTGAAGCTGAAGGGCATGCCGAAGATGTAGCAACTGAAGAGCTGGATGGCTGAGCAGTACCCCCACCCGCGCCCTGACTGGGTGCCCGGCAGTCACACTGGATATGGCCTCTCTCTCTACATTTATAGCATACCGGAAAATCCTGGTAACAAGGATCAGTATGAAATCTCCCACACTTAGGGCATGGGACCCTCCGTTGCTGCTAGAACCTCCCACCAGAACGACCCGACCGATGGAACCTCCTGCTATCTGAACCGGGTCTAAAACGACCTCCCTGCTGATAATTGTGCCCTGATGGCGGCGCACTGGCTGAGGACTGAGCATATGACTGAGATGGACCTGATGATCCTATCCCAAGGGCTGATCTCACACCTCCAACTGAGCTCCCAGGGTTGCCCGCTGACCGGGACCTACTACTGCTCTCTCTCTCTCTCTCCATCCTTATTTTCAATTTCCGAACCTCTGTAGCCTGGGCGAATCCCACTATTTTCCATAATTCATATTCGAATTCAAGGCAGTATAGCAGCTTCATTAATAACCAAGGGACCAAGGCCCTGAACAAGCCGACGAACTCTAGCCTCCATAGTCGGCATCATGTGAACAACATATTTGGACAAGCGCACAAACTCCATATGATACTCCCACACACTCATGTTTCTCTGCTTAAGGATCTCGAACTCCGTAGCACGGGCTGCCATAGTCTCGGAAGGCAAGAAATGATCCATGAAGGCATCAACAAACTCATCCCAATTTGCCAGAGGGCTCCCTCCCCCCACGGGAACTCTCTCACAAACTTAAGTTCATTTCTCTTTTAGCATTTCAACAAATTGATTCCCAAAGCATACACAATACATACATAACTTTCCAATACGAAACACGATTTTCGAGTACGTACAGAGACTACCCAAAATACATATATACACCCATATCATATCTACGGAGCTTCTACGAATACTAGGAATTTATACAATACTTTGCCGGCAACAAGGCCCCGGCTATACCTTACAATACATAATAGACTCAAAAGAGATGGCATGAATTACACACGGCCCCGGGAGGAAGTGGGGCTCACCGATACTTGCTGAAAGATGAGGAGGAGGCACCACTAACGGTGAACTGAGCTACCTGCTATGGACCCACCTATATCCATATAAAAGATGTAGCGCCCCCGGCAAAAGGGACGTTAGTACTGTGGAATAGTACTAGCATGTATGAGCAAACTTTACTCAAAGTAAAATCAAGAGATGCACAGATTGAAAGCAGTTAAAGGAACCAACACGTAATGCATAGTGATATAACAACAAGTACAATTGAGAGCCTTACAGATTCTAATTTCAACACAATCACATTTCAGCTTTATTACATTCTGTTGCGGCGTGCAACCCGATCCCACCTTACATTTCTTGTTGCGGCGTGCAACCCGATCCCACCTTACATTTTACACTCCACCCTTGTTACCTCTCCACCCTTATTACTTCGTGTTGCGGCGTGCAACCCGATACCACCGTACAATATTACACTTCACCCTTATTACCTCTCCACCCTTATTACTTCGTGTTGCGGTGTGAAACCCGATCCCACCAGACCATCACATTCCATAGCAAACAATAACAACCCACAGTTCAATCACAGGGCTTCATATCATCAAGAGTACAATTTCATAACACCCAAACAATCATGTGTTCAAAATAGTCTTTATCAGCCATTAATTAAACCACAAAGGTATTCATCAACAAGAATATAAATTCATTACAACCAACAAACCATATGAAGTTAAGACACAATAAACCTTGCCGACAATGAGTCATATACGATATTTCTATAGTCATTTAGTTCAATTAGATCAATTCACAATTCTCCTTCATCACTTGTTACATAGCCGTTATCACTTAGATACATTTACACATTTGGGTCGGGTTTAAAATTTACAAAATAGGAGCCCGACAAAGAAATGCGGTCAGGAATGCGATCGCATTCCTACTATGCGGTCCGCATTTCTGTCGCATATTTGGCCTCCAAATGGGTCAAAAATGGGAACCACACTGCCCAAGTATGCGACCACTATGCGGTCCACATACCTGTTATGTGATCGCAAGTGCATCGCATAACCTCCCTCGCAAAAACCATGGGACAAGAATGCGACAACTATGCGGTTCGCATACCCAAAATGCGATCGCATTCCGGGCCGCATAGTTGTCCTCAATTTGGATAGGCTACTGTCTAGGTATGCGACCATTATGCGGTCCGCATACCTGTTATGCGATCTCATAATGCGTCGCATAATGCGCAATTTCTGGAAAATTTAATTTTTCAAGCTCTGGGATACTTTTTACTCAAAATAGGACCGTTTTAAGAATTTCTACAGTTATAACAGCACAAGGACCTATTCGAGCATTATTTTAGACATAGAAATTTTACGGGTGTGAACACCCAATTTTTGCCCCGCATGGAATTTACTCCTAAAAATTATCAAAAATGATTTTAATAAATTTTAGGAACTTTTGTTTATTTAGTTGCATTTCATGCATGTTTACAACTTTAAAATTATAAAAAAAAATCATTAAAAATTTATCTCATTTTCATTTCGTGCCATTTGGGTTTAAACTGCATTTTTAGGATTTAATTACATTATCAAATACATCTTCTAAAAATCAAAGATGCATTCGTAGGTTAATTAATCAATTAGTTGCACTAGTCCATCACTAGATAAAATAAATACATAGGCTAGCCAAGAAATAGATTTAAATTAAATTTGAGTCTAAAGTGGCTAATTCTACAAAAGCATAAAAGAAGAGAAGTCTGTTAAGGCTAAATTCGCACTGGGCCAATTTTCATGGCCCAATTCCCTCAAATCCACTAAAAACCCGCCTGCCTACCCGACCCGACCCGCCTGACCCGCTTCCTTCACCTATTAAAACAAACAAGACCCTCCCTCTTCAAAAAACGCTAGCTGAGCCGCCACCCCCTCCTCATCTCTATCACCCTCTCATCTTCAACAAGAGAACCAAACGGAC
>ML400018.1:0-16195 GCA_005239525.1 Nicotiana knightiana | reverse complement strand
GGGAATATTGTACGACCTCGAAGTCTAGTACCGGGGTCACACCATTCTCACTGGTTTACGGTGTTGAAGCTCTAATACGAATCGAAGTCATAGAACCAATTCTCAAGTTCCGATATGAAACCAAGGAATCAATTGACGAGGCTATGAACACTAGCCTACATATATTAGATGAAAGGTGTGAAGCAGCCATTGTCCGATTGACCGCCCAAAAACAGCGGATGGAGAGATATTACAATTAAAGGACCAACCTTCGACACTTCAATGTCGGGGACTTAGTGTTAAGGAAGGTCACACTAAACATCTGAAATCTGAACCAAGGGAAGCTGGGGCCGAACTCGGAAGGACCTTATCAAATTATCGGGATCACCATAAAAGGATCGAACAAGCTTGCAACAATGAATGCTGAGCAACTACCGAACAACTGGGACATAGCTCACTTGAAGCGATACTATTGTTAAGGTATGAACCCATTCATTTCCTTTTATTTATTTACATTACGAATTAACACTTGCAGGCAATCATCAAAGATTGATACAATCTTTAGGTCTAAAAGCACGCGTTTCACTCTTTTTCCCGGAACCGATTTTGTCCCAAAAGGGTTTTCCAGCAAGGTTCTTAATGAGGAAATAGTAAATCGTGCTAACTTATACTTGAAGGCCGGTTATGAACCGGTACGAAAGATCACAACAATAGTATTCGAGGCCTCTCTACGATCGGTCCCGAACATTGGAGGGGGCATTCCTCAGATAACAACTTTAGCAAGGAAAGAAACTTTACGATTGAATGGTCTTGGCTCGATCGATAGGATTTACTATAAGGACCAAACGGTCAAATGGACAGTGCCTGTATAGATTGCTCGAGCCCTGGCATAAGACTTGTACACATGTGTAACTATTACATACAAGAATAAAAAGAAGTTTCTACCTTGCGGATAAACATTTTGTCCCTTAAAAATTTCTTTTCTTTCTTAAACGAATTTTCTACATTCTGTCCACCTGAACGGAGCACCCTTCTAGGTCAGCCTGGTCATAGGTGCTGCAATAGATGAGAATCCCTCTACAAAATGACGGTAATACCCCGCCAAACCAAGAAAAATACGGATCTCCGTAGCTGAAGATGGTCTAGGCCAACTCTACTGCCTCCACCTTCTTCGTATCTACCTTGATCCCATCACTCAATACTACATGACCCAAGAATTCCATTGAGTCTAGCCAAAACTCACACTTCAAAATTTTGCATATAACCTCTTTTCTCTCAAAGTCTGAAGCACAGTCCTCATGTGCTGTTTATGATCCACCAGAGTCTAGGAGTATACCAAAATGTCGTCAATAAACACAACGACGAAGGAGTCAAGAAAAGGAAAGAATACATTGTGCATCAAATGCATAAAGGTTGATGGGGCATTGGTCAGCCCAAAAGACAAAATAAGAAACTCATAGTGACCATATCGGGTCCTGAAAGCAGTCTTCCGGATATTTTGCTCCCGAATCTTCAACTGATGACAACCTAAACGCAAGTCAATCTTGGAAAACACTCTGGAACCCAGTAACTAATCAAGTAAGTCATCAATACGAGGCAATGGATACATGTTCTTCACTGTAACTTTGTTCAACCGGCGATAATCAATACACATACATATAGAACCATCCATTTTCTTCACAAACAAGACTGGATCCCCCCAAGGTGACACATCGGGCCGAATGAAGCCCTTATCAAGAAACTCCTGTAACTAATCCTTCAACTCCTTCAACTCAGGAGGAGACATGCGGTATGGAGGAATAAAGATGGGTTGAGTGCCCGGCAACAAATCAATGTCAAAATCAATATATCTGTCGAGCGGCATGCCCGGAAGATCAGCTGGAAACACATCTGGGAAGTCCCTCACTACTGAAACTGACTCAACTGTAAGGGTATTAATACTGACATCTCTCACATAAGCTAAATACACGTCACACCCCTTCTCAACCATTTTTTGAAGCTTAAGAAATGAAATAACCCTATGGGGAGTATACTCTAAGGTACCTCTCCACTCTAATCGGGGTAAGCTTGGCATAGCCAGTGTCACAGTCTTAGCGTGAGAATCAAGAATAGCATAATGGGGCGACAATCAGTCCATGCCCAAGATAACATCAAATCTGCCATGTCGAGTAGTAATAAATCGGCTCTGGTCTCAAAACTACTAAAAGCAATCAAACACGACCGATACACGTAGTCCACCCAAGAGAATCTCATACAGGAGTAGACACACAAACAGGGGAACTCAAAGAATCCCTAGATACGCCTAAATGTGGGGAAAAATAAGATGACAACATACGGATATGTAGAGCGTGGGCCAAATAATACTGACGCATCTCTATGATAGACTGGAACAATACATGTAATGATAAAGTCGGAAGCAACTACCTCTGTACTAGACGAAAGAGAATAATACCTGGTCTGGGCTCCCCCTCTAGGGCGACCTCGACCTCCCCGACCTCCACCTCGAGCTAGCTGAGAAGGTGGGGTGGTAGCTGGTGCTGGAAGCATGGAGGCCTGAGGACCCGGTGGAGCACGTGGTGTCTAAGAAGTCTATGGAGGTGAAGCCCTCCTAAGTGTGGGGCAATCCCTCACCATATGGAGAGTGTCGCCACACTCAAAACAACCTCTCGTAAGGGGGGGTCTGTTGTGACTGAGTCAGGCCAGATCTGCTGGACTAGCCGTTGATAGCACCCCGAGCAACGTGACTCACATAACCCCTACCATGGCAAGCTGCTGGGGCATAAGCTCCAGAATAAGAACCAGTCTCTCGAGACCTCGTGGCCTCTCTCTCCTCTCTATCCCGGGCAAGCATTCCCTCCACTCTCCTAGCAATACTCACAACCTGCTGATAAAAGATATCCCTCTCTAACTCCCTGGACATACTGATCCCGATGCTAAGGTGGAGTCCCCCAATAAAGCGACAAACCCTCTCCCGAACTGTGGCAACCAAGGCCGGTGCATGTCAGGCCAAATCACTGAAACGAACCACATACTTTGACACCGTCATAGAACCCTAGCGCAACTGCTCAAACTCTGTGTGCCACACATCCCTAAGGCTCTGAGGGACATACTCCCTCAAAAACATATCAGATAACTGATTCCATGTGAGTAAGGCTGCCTTGTTCGGACTACTCAGCTCATAAGCACGCCACCACTGAGATGATGCTCCTCTAATCTAGAAAGTGGTAAAAGAAACCCCACTCGTCTCCTCTACGCCCTTAGTACGGAGAAAATGATGACACTCCTCCAGGAAACCCTAAGCATCATCTTAAGCCAATCCGCTGAAGGTAGGTGGGTGGTACTTATTGTACCTCTCAAGTCCGAGTTGCTCTGCCTCAAAAGCGGCTGCCCTAGTCTCATACTGAACCGGAACAACCGGCGGCGTAGGAATGAACTTTGGGGCCTGATCAACCTGGACCCTCTGTTCAGGAGTACGAGTTTCGGGAGTCTGTGCCCCTCCCCTTTCCTAAGATGTGGCGGGAGATAATAGAATCAATCCATCCTATACTAAGGTGCAAAACATGCGCATGAACTGGGCTAAAGTCTCTTCGAAGGATAATGCAGCAATAGGAACCTGTGGTGCCTGCCCTCCAACTGAGTTGCTGGGAGCTCCTCGGTCACAGATCGCGTGGGTGCTCTGGCTACACCACGTGGTCGTCGTCAACCCCAGCCCCGGCCTCTGGCGGTTCTAGCAGGGGGCGTGGGTGCCTGATCGTCAGATCTCCCAGTTCGGGTCCTCACCCTCTATGAGAAGAATAGAATAGAGAAATTTTATAATTTGATGTCAATAACTCGCACAACAAGGAATCAAAAGAAGTATGATTGTTCCTAACAGTTTCATAGCCTCCTGAAGATAAGTACATACGTCTTCGTACCGATCCGCGAGACACTAATAAATCGGCTTGTGAGTCACGATACCTATGAACCTAGAGCTCTGATACCAACTTGTCACGACCCAAATCTTCCCTCTGTGAATCTTCGTGATAACACCTAGTCTCTACGACTAGGTAAGACTAAAATTTGCGGACTTGAAATGAAAACATGAAATTCAACAACAACAACAAATAATTTAAATATGCAATTGAGATGCCACTCGGCATATAAAATAGTCAACTCTCGAAATATAAATAACACTCCAAAAACCCGGAACATCGTAAGGCACAACCTTCTACAAAGTTCTAATTGTTCCATACATCACTGTCTATAGAAATAAGAGAAGAATAAACACAAGGGAATAGAGGGGGACTCCGAGGATCTGCGCGCGCGGGCAGATGTACCTTAAAGTCTCCGATAAATAGCAGCGGTTGCAACTAAGGACGAGACTGGTAGGAAGAACCTGGATCTGCACACGAAAAACATGTGCAGGAAAGGGCATGAGTACACCACAATGGTACCCAGTAAGTGCCAAGCCTAACCTTGATTGAGTAGTGATGAGGTCAGGGCCATACTGGTATATAAATATTACAGCAATGCAGAATAAAATATTACAGTAAAATAAAGACTGATATCTAACAAGAATGAAGTCATAGAAAGTAACAGCTCAGTACACAGAAATAAAAACGGGGATCTCCCGAGATACCATCTCGTAGTCCCAAACATAAATGTGTAGATGTGTAGGGGGATCCCCCGGAATACCGTTCTGTAGTCCCAAATTAAATATGCAGGGGGGATCTCTCGGGATACCGTTCCGTAGTCCCAAAAGTAAATACACAAAACATGGGAATCTCCCAGATTACCGATCCATAGTCCCAAAGTAAATACACAGCTCAAACAATAGAATTCAACACCTACAACACGAAATCCTATAATTTAGACTAAGGACAAGTCAAGGAAAAATAAGAAAATTCACTAAACATGTTGTACGGAGTTTAGATAAACAATTAAAGCAAGTAGGCATGCTATTTTAATCTAACAGGATACTACACATGCTGATATATCTCAAATAAGAAGGAAAACATGTTATTACTTAACAGAAATCGAGTTTTTACAACAAATTAGCCCGTGTACGTACTCTTCACCTCATGTACACGGCGCTCACATATCAAAACAATAAAAAATCCTAAGGGGAGTTCCCCCACACAAATTAGCCCAGGCATCGCACCTGCACACTACAATCCGCATCTGCGGACGCGCTTCTGCGCTCAACCGTCCACTTCTGCGGAAAGTTGACCACCTCAGCTTCCTCACTTAATCCGCTTCTACGAGCACCATACCGCATCTGCGGATGCGCAAATGTGACCCTCATCTCGTATTTGCGCTCACAAGATCTCAATACCAAAAGCACACCTGCGCCTTTCTCTCCACATGTGTGACTCCGCACATGCGGTCTCCCCACCGCAGGTGCGGAACACCAGAGGAGACTGCAAGTGCGGAACACCAGAAACTAGAAACATCAGAAATTGCATAAGTCAAATTTTTTCATCGGTTAAGCACCCGAAACTCAAAGAGGCCCCCGGGACCTCAACCAAACATACCAACCAATCCTAAAACACCATAGGAACTTATTCGAGCCTTTAAACCACATCAAACAACGCAAAATCTCGAATCATCATCCGATTCAAACTCAAAGAACTTGAAACTTCCAAATTCGACAACCGATGCCGAAACCAACCAAACCACGTCCGATTGACCCCAAATTTTGCACACAGGTCATAATCAACCCTACGGACGTACTCCTACTTCCAGAATCTGAATCCGACCCTGATATCAAAAACTCCACTACCGGTCAAAATCTTCAAAACTTCGACTTTCAACATTTCAAGCCTAAATGAGCTACAGACCTCCAAAACACAATCCGGATGTGCCCCTAAGTCCCAAATCACCCAACGGAGCTAGCAGAGCTGACGAAACTCCATTCTGGAGTCGTTTTCACATAGTTATGACTATGGTCCAAGTCCTAGGCTTAAGCTTCCATTTTTGGGACTAAGTGTCCCAAAACACTCCAAAAACCAAAATGAAACCTCCTGGCAAGTTAGAATAGCAGAAATAGGTATGGGGAATGCAATTAATTAGGGATTGGGGCTATAACTCTCAAGATGACCGGCCGGGTCGTCACATACCTCTTCCAGCAGATCGGTATGTTCTTTCTGAGTCGCGTCCAACTCGGCCCGATGACTCTTAGCCTCTTCCTCGCGTTGCTCACCGAGAAGTTTGTACATATCTCTCTCCTCAATAAGATTTTGGATTCGGCCGCGAGGAGACTTAACTCTTCTCGATATCGAAGGAATGCCTCATGGTGAAGCACCGAGGCCTGTGAATACAAGGAATAATAT
Source organism: Nicotiana knightiana (assembly GCA_005239525.1). NCBI lineage: Eukaryota > Viridiplantae > Streptophyta > Magnoliopsida > Solanales > Solanaceae > Nicotiana > Nicotiana knightiana. The sequence continues at coordinate 9,905 of ML400018.1, read as the reverse complement.
TAAGATCATTTAGTAACCAAAGATGGAAAATGAAAAGGTTTTGTAACACCTTATCTAATTCAACGCCTGATGTGCTTCGTTGAATAAGCATGGAGAATCTACCTTTTTCATCTTTGTTTGGTCTTCTTTAGTCACCAGGCAATGGAGGTAACTAGCTACCCCAACAGGCACGGAAAGGACCTGGGCGTCCTCCTAGACTAAGATAATGATCGACCGCTTCCGACCGGGATCGACACTCGAGGAAGGCAACCAATTGACCTATCTCGGGCTTGAACTAGACCCACATGTTCCCGAGAGAGGAATTTTTCTTGATACTTCTAAGTCACCCAATCCGGTGACATCTTCCATAGAAATAGAATCCACGCCATCTAAAAAGCTTCGGAGGGGATCGTTCGCTCCTTGGAACCCTTCATTTGAACGTTGAGCTTTGCCGAACAATGAGTCTGTGAACAAAGATGATCCTGTTATATCGATGATGCCGAGTGGAGCAGAACCAGCATCTTGAGGGTTCTCTACCCTCATTGATGCATCGGCCTCTTGCGTTTGGGAGAGATTGGCCTCTACCGTCCCCCCTTAGGTTGATGCTCGTTCTTCAAGGATCGATGGATCCCTGGCCACTAAAATTTCATTCTTTTCAGACTCATACCTGAGCCGGTAGAGGGAGTCTGAATCAAGTATTCGGGAGCTGGAGGTTTTTTTGTCATGCGGATCAGCCTCCTCCTTGGTTTCTTTTTCTCCGAGCTCGGGGAGCTCGGAGCCCTCCTCTTGTTCTTTTCTCCGGCCAGATCTAGAGAAGGAGATTCAACAGGCATGTCCTCTTCACCAGCCGAAGGCCTCATTTTGACATCCTTGGATAAGCCTATAAAAAGAAATAAAACAAGTGAGGACTTAATCATGCAAAAGAGAAACAAAATATTACTCATGAAAGATCTCACCATGCGAACAGGCCTCCCATCGGCCCTTTGAAAGCTCGCGCCACGAACGCTCGGATTAAGGCCTTTGTGATGCAATTCCATCGACCCACTCATTGAGTCGAGGAACTGTATTCGGGATCCGAGCAACAGTTACACCGCCCCATAACACCGATAAGAAGAAATGAAAAGGCGATAAATAAAATCTTGGAAGCAAAATTATACTTACGTGACATATTCCACTTCTCAGGGAACGACATGTGCTCGGCCGGGATCAAGTCTGAGGTCCTCACTTGAATGAAATGGCCTAGCTAACCTCGATCCCTATCTTCGTCGATACTCGAGAAAGGGGCTTTACTAGCCCGTCAGGCGAGCTTGATCAGACCCCCCTGGTGGAGTCGGGGACTGTATAAACGCATGAGGTGATCGATAGTGAAAGGGCACCCTTCGATCTTTCTTACAAAGAAATGGAGGAGGATTATGATCCTCCAGAAAGAAGGGTGAATTTGACCAAGGGTTACATCGTATCTTTTGCAAAAGTCAGTGTTAACTGGGTCCAAGGGGCCCAACGTGAAGGAATAAGTGCAAAAACATAAAAATATCTCGACATGGGTGGTGATGGCTTCATCATGTTCGAGAACCACCACATGTTTGTCACCCCTATTACAATTATTTTTGACTTCGGACAAAATGTCCTCGGTAATCGAACAGATATATCTCGAGACCTCCTCGAGCCGGTCTGGTACGGTGGAGGGCTTTTCGACCTTAAAGTCAGCATTGACCGGGCACCCCCTGGGGATGAACATTTTCAGAGGAGGTTCCGATAGCGGTTCATCAGCAGCAGTAAGCGAAATGGTCTCCTCGATATCCGGTCGCGAGGCAGAAGGAGTTTCTTTTTGGGGAATAGTTTTTGAAGTCTTTGCCATTTCTTTGAAAATGAAGGAAAAAGAGGAAGTTAAAAGAGTAAACCTGATGGTTTGGGAGAAGACAGAATAGAAGTTCTTATAAGAAGATATCAAAGTAACCAAAATATAAATTCTTAGAAGTATTGAAATTTCTAAGGAAAGCGAAGTTAGGATTGGAAGATCATGTCATTTCTCGTCGTCTGTTTTTCGAAAAATGAGGGGACTATCTGTATATGGTCAAAATCGAGCTCGCCTATGACATGGTAGGCTCCGAATATGACAACCAAGGACTGAAGCTCGACCCTGAGTCCACCAAGCTAGAACCCGAGGCCAGAACGCCTGCCTTCGAGAATATTGAGTCCGTGATCCCGAAGTCGGCCTTAACCCCGATTGAGGTCGAAGAAACATTGTTAGCATAACTAACAGAAGATCGAAATATCTGTGACCGGTCGGATATTACGGCGGGGATCTCAGCGCATATCAGTAAGAAACTAACAATCCACAAATCAAGGGATTTTACCTTTTATGAATTGTACCTAAAGTAAGACTCCTTTACTATATAAAGAGGGACCTGATAATTCATTGGAGACATGGTAACACACATTCCAAAGCAATACATTGTTATTCTCTTTAAGTTTTTATCATTCTCTTTAAGCTCTTGTTCTTCTGTATCCTGACACCGATCAAAGCGTAGCTGGCTCGAGGGTGATTAACCTTCTCAGGCTAAGACTGTTCAATTCGTGTCTTTTGCATTTATTTTATCAGTATTTATTTCAATTGTAATCTGACTTATAGTTTTGTATCAAGTTAGTTCATGTATCCTTAAAACCACTTACAAATTTAATTGTTATCCGATTTAGAGGGTAAACACAAGTAACCTTAAAAATGAGTCAAATTGCTGACAAGACTAATCAACTACTCCACAATGCTAATGCTCAAATTACGCATTGTTATAGGGAGAGACCAACCAAATAGGAGATTGGTTAGCCAAAATGGCCGCCAAGTCTTAAGACAAAACTTTCTACTTCTCAAATCTGTAGCTACCTAAGGGAGCTAGGGGCTTTTCAAATGGATAAAAGCCAAATTTCGAGTAATAGAATTAAATATGACTAGGCAAACTTTTTTGTTAGCTAGTATTCTTGCATTGTAGGGGCAGATGCACTTGCATTTTTGTAGTCACCGATGCCTTTTTATTTTTGAAGGATAATCTTTACCCTTATTTTGTATGAAAGATAACTATCTTTTTTTTATTAATACAGCACCCGCATAGAACCGGTAAAAAAATAATTCCCTCGCAGTCATGAAATAATAGTATTTAATAAGGGGTGGCACTATTTTATTGGTGGTTGATAGGTTGAGTAATTTTTCATCTTCGCCGTGAAGGGTGTGCTTGGCTTTGAACTACGTACAACCAGCGATAAGTGAGAATTTGAAGTTTATGTGTTTACAATTATAATCCTTATAAATAATTGAGTTCTAAATTAATAATTTGTGTATATTCAATAAATTTCTTAAAAAAATATAAGATTTAAACCATAGTTACTGGATTTGAAGAATAACATTTCCTTAAAGAGTCATGAATTACTACGACGAGTAATATTTAATTAACATGCCACTATTTTATAGTTTTTGTTGAGTAATTTTTCGTTTTCAACATGTGTAAAAGTTTCAAATTTAATCTGGTTGCACATTTGGGAAAGAACTAAAACTGCGTTAAATCATAAACATAATAAACTTTCTTTCGCGGTTGAGAAAGGCACAAAATAGTTTTAGTATTTTTGGATTTTAACTCAAACTAGTTCTATTACTTTCACACGGAACACTAATAGTCTATATTCTTTAGTGAAGTGGTACACTTTTAGTCTCCATGTTTGATATGAAAAAAAATATTTTCTGGACTATTTTAGGGCTTTTCTCGAGATTTCCACAAGGAGACGAGTGATATTAATATGAAATGAGATGTATCACTTATCCTCTATTATCCTCTATGACTGAGATGTATCACTGCCTGCCAGATTCCCACATCCTTATCTTCTCCATTGACACAATACTGCTTGCCAATACTCTCGTATATATAGTTTCTGGGAAAAGNTTGAAGTTTGCTAACTGCTTAGATGGATTCTACCCTTTAGTTTTTACTTTCTTTTTCAAGGTATTAAATCTTGTCTTCATCTTAGTTATCTACTTTTGGAAAATAAGCTACTTTCCAAAAGTAGTATGTTTGCCTGTCCAATAATTGTGGATCGTGCACAGCTAATGCAGGTCAAATCATTACTCCTCAGTTCGCACCTGTTTTTTCTTTTCTCTTTTGGTCCTAGATCAGCCACGCCACCAAAATTAGGGGTCCAACAAATTTATATATTATATTAAAAGGAGAGTAGTGAAGCATATGATTAAGCCAAGTGGCAAGCTAATAAGAAGCCACTTGACAGTTTTAAGACAATATTATAAATTTGAATTATAAATAGAAAAATAATTAATGGAAGTAGTTTAAGAAATCTTATACTCAATCTAAATAAATCTTAGACAAATCTAATCTATATATCTACATTTAAATTTATATATATATGTATAATTGTAGCTAAATCTATATTTATATCAATATTGATCCACCCATAGATTTCTTTTCTATATTAGCTAGAAATATGGAGGTAGAAAATTAGCTAAAAATTATAATAGAAAAAAATAAAAATATATAGAAAGACGTAGATTGAGATAACCCATGACAATTTATACTTTGGAGTAAGTTAAAATAAAATTAAAATTTACTTAAGATATTAAATATTTATTAAGTTTAAAAATTAAATAAATTCAAGCGGCAAAATAAGATCTTACATAAAGTATATAAATTATTTATAAGGTAAGAAAAACTTAAATAATTAGTAAAAAATCTTTTAATAACAAGAATAATAATGTCATATTAATATTGATAAATCGGGCAAACGAATATTTTATACGTAAATATTACTACAACATTCAGATATAATGGGTTCGAACAATTAAGAAAATATATTTTTTGATTAATATTTGAATTGAATGCAGTTAGTTTAAATTTGAAAGCATAACATAATTTTTTGAAAATGCAGTCAAATTTAGAAAATAAAATAATAAAACTTATTTTTATTTGAGAAAGTTTTTAAATTTTTATATATATTATATTAGAATGAGTGTGGTAGAAATAGATATTAAATTCAAACAAGCTAATAAATTTAATTGATTAAAAAAATTCCGAATGAGAGGATACAAGCATAAAAATATACAAAATTTCAAGAGTAAAATATTAAAGACTATTAAAAGAATAATAAGTGAGACATTAATTTAATTATTAAGCTAATAAAATATTTATATGATAGTAAAATAATATTAAATAATAAATAGTACAATAACTATAAGAAAAAAGAATTTGTGTACAAATAGTGTGATGAATAAGACATATTTAATTTTTAGATAAATACAAAGTGATAGAAAAAAATTTGTTAAAATAATATGATCTATTGTGCTCAAACAAAACAGATCACAACATGATATGTTTAGTATTCTTTAATATTGACAGCGAAATAAAATGCAAGTCTAAAACCAAGGGGTTAAGTTGCTACAAATATATAAAAAAAAAAAAAAGTTATGCACTACGAGATTTGAACAATAATTTCATATCCTACTTCATAATTAATATCTAATGTTATATAATATTTATCTGAGAGGTTTATATCTTAAGGTTATTTGCATATGATTCAAACAACTTACATCACAATTTAACATGATTTATGTCCGCGCATCGTGTGAGTACTAATACTAGTAATATTTAATTTACAATACAAACAATGGGGACCTCCAAGACTTCTGTCGGTACGGGTGAAGGGGCAATGAAGATTCAAATATACTCCGTCCGTTTCAATTTAGGTGAAGCTATTTCCTTTTTAGTCTATGCCAAAAAGAATGATCATTTTTTTCTATTTAAAAACAGTTTACCTTTATACAATGATTTATAGCCACATAAAATATATGTGATTCATTTTACACATAAGTTCAAGAGTTTTCTCTTTTTTCTTAAATTTTATGTCCAGTCAAATGAGTTTACATAAATTAAAATTGATGGAGTAGTTATTTTTTCACAAAATCTATTTCGATAGAATTAATTATAATGTCGATGGCTCGAGTTAGATAATTATTTAATGGGCTACGCCAGCCTCATTTATTGCCCTTGCTATAGAGAAACTTCGAATATATGCAGGCCCAAATCGTTTCTGTAGGAGGATGTGAAGAGATCCAAAATTAAAATCGTTTCAGTCCAAAGCATACGCTAGATTCCTAAGCGTTCAGTTAGTCAGAGAGCCCAAATCGTTTGTGTTGGATAAGTATGTAGCAGTAATTACATAGCTCCCAAAATTGGTCAAGGAAGAGAAGCATGGGGAGAGGAGTCCGTCCCTTTTCAATTATTAATTTTTGCATACACACGTTACGCGCATATTCCATAATTTCTTCATAAACAATATGCGTAAATAATATTCAAAGAATGTGTTTATTATAAAATAATTATTTTTTAAAAAGTTCTTAAATCTAATTATTGTTAACTCAATTTAGGGATTTGTTAATCTCAAGTATAAAGTTGTTTACTCAAATATTTAGGAGAGTGATTCGTCATTCTGTGATACATTGAGTTGAAAGTCAAAAATAAAGGAGTAAAAAACCTTTTAACTGATATAGATTCGAGTAAATGATATATTTTGTGCACTCTATTGTGCTTGATATTGACGCACACGTGATTAGTGAGCCCGAGTATTATGGCTCGAGGGGTACCCTATGTGGATTGATATGATGGAATCGAGTTGCACGCCGCAACAATACTATGATGAAATGTAACTCCTATTGTTTACTCCGTATAGTTTTTCTTTCCCCTTGTTGAAAATAGTTCATAGTAAAATGCTAAAAAATTTCTGCCTGCTTAATTTGTTTAGTAGGCTTCTTATTTAGCTCTCTTGTTGTTACCTCTCCTGTCTAAATTATTACTTGTTGGTGTTCGGGACTGTGTTATATGGGGCTCCATGAGATTATTGTTGATACTTGTCGGTGGGGATGCTTGTATTGGCTGAGACGAGGTTCCCAGACTTGAGATTTGCACTATCGTATCGAGATAAGGAATGCTTGGAGGAATGATACCATTTTCTGCGGAGGATTTGGGCAGTGGCCCTGGTCGGACGAGTGAGTTTCTTGGCTTAGTGATAAGATGAGTGGTTAGGAGGTTGTGCTTGTTTCTTTCATCATCGGTAGGGTATGAAGGTTTTGAACGAGGTTCTAATCGTTATGAAGTTTGCTATCGGCACCGGATTTGTTTTGGGCAGCAAAGGTGGTCAGCAGTTCCTGCTGTGAGTTTCTGAGTGATGGGGGTATATCATGTGATTACATCTTGGGGCTATGGTTATGACATAATACAACTTGTTCGGGCTTATACAGTGTGTAGATGTGAGATTCGGGTTTTTGGTAATAAATTCTGGATGTTAAAGATTGGGTTCTAAGGTTTAAGGACCAAGGCTGAAGTAAGGATATCCAGTTATGTTGTGTTGGAAGGCTTATATGGAGCAGGGTGACGTGGGATAACCTCCGAGTATATGCATAGTAAGGTTACACCATGGTTTGATAGCTTTGGGACGACTCATGGCACATTCGAGAACGAACGTGTGTTTAAGTGGTAGAGGATGTAACGACCCGACTGGTAGTTTTGAGCATCTGCACTTCGCTCGGTAGTTTGAGGCCTCGGAATGGAGTTTCATCAATTTTGTTAGCTCCGTTGGTTGATTTTAGACTTAGGAGTGCGTCCGGACTGTAATTTGGAGGTCCATAGCCGAATGATTCTTGGATTGGCAGAGGTTGGATCTTTGGGAAGTTTGACCAGGAGTGGACTTTTGGTATCGGGCGTGATTTGGTAGGTTTCGGCATCGGTTGTAGAATTGAAGTTTCAAGGTTCATTGATTTTGACTTTAGGTGTGATTCGTTGTTTCGAGGTTGTTATGTGTGATTCGAAGCTTCGAGTAGGTTCATTTCATCATATGGAACTTTTCTGCAAACTTTGGCGCCATTTGGAGTTGATTTGATTTTGTTTGAACACTCGGTTGCGATTCTAGAAGTTCTTGAAGTTTAGTTTGATCTTCATGCGTTTTGGCGTCCGATTCATGGTTTTAGAGGTTATTTTTATGATTTGAGCACGTGAGCAAGTTCATGTTGTGTTTCTAGACCTGGTTGCATGATTGGTTTTGATTCCTGAGGGCTCGGGTGAGTTTCGGATTGGTTCCGGAATGATTTTTCCTTAATATTGAGTGTCGGTGCTGGTGTCATCGCATTTGCAATGTATTGGTTGCAAGTGAGACAACCGCAATTGCGAAGCAGACATCGTATTTGCGAATCCTGGGCTGCTGAGGAGAGTTCGGATTTGTGAAGAACTCTGTCGCATTTACGAGATTTTTGCCTTTAAATTTGCGAAGTAAAGGTTCGCAATTGCGACCTAAGTAGGAGGCCCTCTAGTTCACATTTGTGAGGGTCTCATTTGCGAACCCCTGTCGCAAATGCGACATCTGCAAACTGTTAAGTGCTGAGAATTTTGAGTCTTAGCCTTATTTTGTTATATTTTCAGCCCTAGATTCAATGAGAGGCGATCTGAACCAGCACTGATGAACCAGGTTCATCATTTAAGCTACCTCTTGATCAAGCCAACTTTCAACAATAAGAAAAACATCATTAGTAATCAATGAGTCACTTCAAAACATGGCAAGAGACTATGCTATTTACAGCATGAGACTGAGCAACGATTAATCTGGTTAGTTACACAAATTTAAGAATTTCTAGCCAAAAATTTTTTTATCATTTTTTTATGTACATTACAAACTGGTTCAATTAGGTGATCTTAATCATCCATAACTCTAACATGTTCCTTTCAAAATGCTTTCTACCTAGTGCTTTTTTAAAGATGTCAGTAATTTGTTTATCAGTAGCACAAAATTCAATATAGATTAATCCTTTCTCATAATTATCCCTTAAAAAATGATGTCTAACATCTATGTGCTTAGTCCTCTTATGATGAACGAGGTTCTTTGTCATACTTATAACACTGGTGTTATCACAAAATATAGGGATGCATCCAACATCGATTCCAAAATCTAGCAGTTGCTTCTTAAATCACAATAAATGAGCACAACATGAAGCTGCAGCCACATACTAAGCCTCAGCAGTAGATAGAGCTACAAAATTCTGCTTTTTAGTGGCCCAAGACACAAGATATGAGCCTAGAAAATGTTCCATACCTGAGGTGCTCTTTCTATCTACTAGAAAACCTGCATAGTCAGCATCAGTATATCCCACAAGGTTAAAGTTACTACCTTTTGGATACCATAGACATAGATCAATGGTGCCTTTTAATCATCTCAAGATTCTCTTTACTGCAGTTAGGTGAGATTCTTTTGGATTAGCCTGAAATCTTGCACAAAGTCATACACTGAAAACAATGTCAGGTCTACTAGTAGTGAGATACAATAGTGAATCAATCATTCCCCTATACAACTTTTGATCAACAGATGAACCAGGTTCATCTACATCTAGTTTTGTGGCTGTTGCAATAGGAGTGTCAATTTCTTTGGAGTCTTCCATTTAAAACCTTTTATGCAACTCTTTCACATACTTTTGTTGATGGATCATAGTTCCATTTGAAATCTGTTTAATTTTTAAGCCTAAAAAGAAATTAAGCTCACCCATCATGCTCATATCAAATTCACTCCCCGCTAGGTTGACAAATTCTTTAATTAGTTTTTCAGTAGTTGCTCCAAAAATTATGTCATCTACATATATTTGAACTACCAAGAGATCTTTACCTTTTTATTTTAAGAATAAAGTACTATCAATTTTACCTCTCTTGTAGTCATGCTCAAGCAAGAATTTTGATAACCTTTCATACCATGCTCTGGGGGCTTGCTTGAGTCCATACAGTGCTTTGTCAAGTTTGTACACATGATCAGGATTCTCCTTGTTCTCAAACACCGGGGGTTGCTTGACAAACACTTCTTCCTTTAGATAGCCATTTAGGAAGGCACTCTTGACATCCATC